>JAQIXL010002239.1:0-13828 GCA_034700245.1 Poikilolaimus oxycercus | reverse complement strand
ACTAATTGGCTTAGCGGCGAGATGAAACGGGGAATTCACGGTTCTGAAATATGAAACCGACTTTCCCACGGTTGCAGCCAGTAGTCCCCCTACAGTAGTGGCGTGTTTGCAATTTCACGAGCTTCTAACGATACTTCATTAATCTATTCCTGAGACCTTTTTGCCAGCGAAACAATTATTTGCGTATATCGAAGTAAGAAATCACCTTGAAAGTTTCAACGATTTTGATCAATTTTAGTGCCGACCACTTGAGCTTTAATCCGGAAAGCGGCTCAATTTTTTTTAAGACGTACATATATGTTTCATGAGGGTGATGGCGTAGAGGCTCCATTACGGTTTGACATACTCATACTTTCTTCCAACCAAATATTCAGGCAACAACAGGATGTTCAAGGACTGACGGAGAACGACCAACTCTAATAAAAAACGAGACACAAAAGATTATCATTGGCTTTACGGCCGAGATTTTTCTCACTGTATTGCAGCAACAGAGTGATCCATAGTGGGACATGATCGAATAAATTTTCTTTCTTCAAAAAAATCTAATTTCTCTGCACACTAGTAACCCAGAACAAAGCGTTTGCTTGGGTGATGCTCTGACTGCCTGCTTTCGGCGTTCTCTCGACGTCTGTCACGCGACACGCGCGTGCAACTGTTTTCTTTTGCTATTCTTTCGCGTCGATGATTTTTCCATTTCGCGTCGATGAGCGCTTTCTCGATTTCTTTGAGCAATTAGTCACTTAAAACCTTCTAATGGAAAAAAAACTTTTGGCAAAGCTTTCTCTAAACGACGCCGATCGGCTTCGTAAACAAGCCGAATCCTTTTTACTATATATAAATCTTCGTGATTTGAGACAATGTGACATCCTGACATTGGGACATTTTACTCAGTTCTCGAACACCCTTAGTCGGATCGGACTGAAATTTTGCACACTTATTAACAAAAATATGCTGATTCGAATGACACCAAACACTCCCGGTGAAAGGCCGAAGAAACTTTGCAACCAGGGAAAACACGTCTCTTAGCACCAAATGAGACTGAAATTTTTGACCTACCCAGGTTGACCTACCTGGTGGATCTTCCAAGATGGCTCTTATTGTTAGCAACTAACCCATTTTTGAGTGGCATCTTCACTCTTAGTACCTTAGTCCGCAGTCAGTTAGTACAAAGTCTGTTGACCCTTTCTTGGCTTATCCCCTTATTGTTAGTCTCTTATTTTCAGGAGAACTACAATATTTGATTGACGGCAGTTGTTTGAGAGCAAAACTGCAAGGATTCTCTCTAATATGAAGTCAGGAATTCCAAGCGAAAAATCTACGCCTTCGAGCCCTTATGAGTAGTGAAAAATTATGTGCGTGGGTGTTTCCATTGTGGCTACCAGGTTTCTCCAGACATGGACTATTATTTTCGAGCACATGACTCCTTAGTCGGACGGGCAACTAGTCACGAAATAAAATAAATATTTTTCTCCCACCCGCATAAAGCGTAGAGATGCACTTGTCGGCAGCTATGCATTTTGGGGGCTCTCTCCCTTCGTGAAGCTCTTCTTCCTTCCACTCTCGATGTCTGTCGTCTCGCGTCGCAGTCGATTTTCTCGTTTTGATGGCTTGCGCTTGCCTTCTACAACCCCGCTTTCTAGTTTGAATTGTTGCGTTTCCTGATGGTTTCCGGGTTTTTCTGTTTACAGCAAAATATTTTTAGGTTCATTGTTTACATGAATGAACATCCAACGACTCCATATAAGATACAAGTCAACTTTATTTTGTGGAAATGTCAGTCATGAGGGGAGAATCGACTGCGAGGAATAACGTTGCCGGTGATTAGGAATTTCTTTCAAGTTTTAAAGCGCAACAAAGGGTTTCAGGTTGGGTCAATATAAAGATCTTCCGCGTTGACTGATGTAAGCGAAGTTTCTCCTAAAATACAAGTGAAATACTGTTAGAGTAAGGTGAAATTCGAGTTCAATAGCATCTTTAGCATGAATGAAATCGAAAAGTAATCAATCAAGAAGACGAGTTCTTCTGGAAAATCCACTAGCAAAGTTCGTAATAACGGCGGGGCATTGTGTCAAAGAAAATTGAGAACGGTCATCCGAAGAAGACGCGTCACGCATACAATTTGGTTATACCATTCTTCAACTGTGGAATAAATTTTCGAACGTTCACGGAAAGAAAACTCGCAAATGAAGAAACAAAGGAACTGGCAAGGTTCGAATATTGGCGTGTTGCGCGCAACAGTTTTTGTCACTCAGGTAAAAGCCTAAAAGGCGCAAAACAGAAAGGGAATATGTCACGGGCAAAGAGCTCATCGTGAGCGCGGCGTTTATCGTGAGCGAAGAGACCCGAGTAAATAATTCACACTCCTCTTCACCAGTCTCTCCTTCCTTTCATGCTCACTCTGGATGTCTGCCGCCTCATGAAGCGCTCGCGGCAGTCGCGTTTCTCGTCTCTCTGACCCTTGCCTTCAACTCGGGGTTCATGCCTGTTTTGTTGTGTTTGCTACGTGTTTTTCTTTCTTTCTTCCAATCCCGCCAACATGAGAAATGATTTAGGTTCATTGCATACATGAATGGACGTTCAAATACTCCATAAAGAGTCGAATTAATGCTTGTTTCAACCTGAGTCTGCGGAAAAGTCGATATTGGAAATTTATATGGAGATGGCCATCGTGAAGACATTTCTTCAAGTAAGTTGCGATACTTAGCAAACTGTCTCAGAACTCAATTTTTTTTGCGGACGTAAACGAATTCAATACCAGCGCGGACTTAGAAATTCTTTTGAGCAAATAATCTACCAGGAACAACGAAGAACGAAATCAATGCAGCCATGCAAATCGGTTACACTCGTCATCAAGTCTGAGTTCTTGTTTATTAATTTTTATAATTCCTTTGGAAACCGAAATAAGACAGGAGCGCTTTCCTAATGACAGCCGCGCATTGTTTCTTTGAAGTTTTTTGAACGGACCTTTCAGATGTTGAATTTCACTTTTGCCGACATCAAGTACTTTTTTTACAAGAGGTTATGTACATCTTTGCGACAGCACAATTTGTCTTGTCTTTATTTCTTATAAATTGCTGCCGATAAATGTTGTCTTTCAATTGTTCGCGACTTCTGCTTTTCTTCCGATATACTCGAAAATACTAACTATGCAAAGCGAACAAGATTTGGAGGAGCTTGTTTGTGCCAACACTCTGGCTCTCTCGCGCTCTCGCCGTCTCTGCGTCACAGCGCGTCGCGCTTGCTGCAGCTGGAAGTTTTCTCCTCATTGCGTCGTTTGACTTCTATTTCTTATTCATTTCGTGAAATCTACAATACGAAACAAAAGGATGCTTTATTCTTAATAGCGGCCTCGATCGTATTTCGATTGCTTCGCAATATTTTCTTTCATTTAGACCAATAATTTTCAGCAATTTGCGTAGACCAAATGTTGCTCGTGATTCTGCATAATCAAGTTCGCATCATCAGATAGAGAGCTAACCATATATGTTGAAAGTGAAGTCTCACTCCGTATTCAAGGTACTATTATTTTCACCAAACGTGCCGATTTTAGCGCACAACAGGCACAGGAACAGGAAAAAAATGTCCAGAGTGAGTTACGTGATCGAGAAGGTTGGCACGAGGTTACGGACCTCATTTTTATACAACATTTTTGACATTAATTCAAGGAAAAAGAGCCGGAACAGCATCTGAAGTTCTGAAGCCATTTGAAAAATCGTACAAGATGATAGTTTGGTCGTTGAGGCTGGGCCCAGTGTCGCATGTCATCATCAGCGAACAAAAATTTTTGACTGTGAGTCGTTCAATTTTTCAATATTTAAATTAAATCGTTTTCGGTGAAGTTTTCATGCCATAAAAGCTGATTCTGCAACGAGTGCGAAGCGGCCAAACTTATTCCGGACTGCGGCAGAACAAATCCTGTTCAACTTTCAAGCTTCCTGTAAGAAACCAAGAAGAGCATGCTTGCAACAATTCCTTCATTTGCATACAGCTAATTTGAACTTCACTGCAAGCGCAGAAGGCAAATTTACTGGGTTTTCAGCACGTTTTCAGACAGCTATGCAACTACCAAATGTATTCGCAATTCTGGAAAGAGTCGATCAAATTCTTCAGTAAAGAGAGAAGGTTAGTTCTCGTTTTTGCAATTGCAATAACCGAATCAATTAGTGAGCTTCTACAACCTAACGATATTGCGATCGATTGGGGTATACGCGATCCCTGAAAGCTGTACTGTGAGGGTAGCGTTCGAGAATGATTCAATCAAACTACGGCAGCAATAAGTAAGCCTTTTCAGTTTTTCAAATGCGTATCATTAAGCTATGCTCGTTTACACTTCAGTGCGGTAGTGAAATCTTGGATAACACGTTACGCTCTCTGTTTGGTAATCGTCAACGAATAGTTTTTTCAATACTTCAACCGTTCGTCGGACCTCTTATCGTGAGAATCTCCCTTGTGTCTCTCAAGTTGCAATGAAACAGATATGAAATTGACCAAATAAACATTTTAATTCGAATCCTTTCCATGCTGCTAACAAGCAATGTTGAACTGTGAGTTCGCGAAGCCGGGCTCTAGCTCTCTGCACGCGTCCTTCTCTCGGCGTCTCACACGCGACGCGCGCGCGCGCGCAGCTGTTTTTTCTGTCGAGAAAGCCTTCTTCCATTTTGCATCGACGCCCTTCTCTTTGCTATTCGCGCCCCTTGAAAGATTAGAAATAGTTTTGTGCTTCTAGGTGCATCACTAAAAGTGCACATGCTGGCTGCATAGACAGGCCGAAAATAACGGGCGATATTTCCTTTGTCGCACGGCGGTTGCATCACTTGGGTTAGCCCAATTCAATTAATCCTTATGTGAACTAAGCCTTTTGGAACTCCTATCGTACGACATAAAATCAGCAACAAATGCCATAATCAAGTGTCATGATCATGGCTTTATTTCTTCAATCTATACGTCATTTTTGGAATTGCTGAAGAGATGTATATCATTATATGAAGCACGAGTTTAAGATATGAAGAACAACATCGCAGATGTTCGTAAGTCGCGTAATCTATGACATTCTTATTTTAAAAACATTTCCGGAAACTTTCCCGCCATCCGGTAGTTCCAAGATAGGCATTTCCCGGCAGCTCTGAGTTACAAATTGTCAGCGCATCACTGAGTTCCAATGCCTTCTGCCACCGTTGGAGTTGTTTGTAAGTGGACCTCGATTCCTCCTAGACATAAAATTTGCACCAGCTTGCACGAATTTAATGCATCCAGTGTAACAAAGTGATTTCAGGCCTCGGAAGATTATTGAATTTTACGTCAAGGTTGCAGTCGGAATTATTGGATAGGTATGCATTTATCACCACTTTCCATTTTTCTCTTTTAGTATTATCGCTGTCAAAAGTTGTAAAGGAGGTACTTCTCTGCATGTCACTTGAAATTCAGTTGATTGTCAGATGAAATTTGGAGGAACCCTGTAGCGCTCTGGAAACTATCATGTGCTCAAATTATTGGTAAGACGTTGAAGCCGCGACGACTTTTTCAGGCGCTACACCACGAGCTACTTCTAAGTGCCTGTCTCTCGGTCGTTGAAAATTTGAGAAGAGATGAGTCTTCTTCAACATCGGCCGTTAATTAATTCTCCGACGACACTTCATCCACTTTTCTCGGGCATAATGCAAATTCAGCAAGGGAACGTTGACGGTCATTTGTAATGGCAAATCGTGGAGCTAGCAGTGTCTGCCCAGCAACGAATGCAAAGCTACTCTGAACGTTTCAAGTATGCACTTGTATTAATCCTGCAAATACGCATTTCAGCCATGAAATCGTCACCAGAAATGAACGACACACAATCACCACGGCGCGTGTGATCTTTCCGGCGAGCATTCTTATGCTTGTTTACAATAGTCAGTGTTGGAGAACAATCTGAATTCCCAAGATAAGTAATCACGTAAATACCCTGGTCGTAAGCTTTTTTTCGCTTGGAACATTGACTTGATGTGTTATTGTGCCCGACGGGCGCATTTTGAAATAAATCTTGAGTTATTGAAGTAATGAGGAGAAGACAGAGCATGATCAGGTATTCAAGCTGACATCAAGTCATCGTCGACGAGAAGACTTGACGCTGAACCCATGCAAGGATGGATTAGCCTGACTTTTCTTCTCGTGCAAAAGCACCACGAGAGGAACAGCGAGCTCTGCGTCTCTCCCTTTTCAGTCGCTCTTCGCTCTCGTGTCGGCCACGCGCGCAACGCGTTCGCCGTCCTGTCTTTCTCTTTTGCGTTTTTTCGGCCTTTAAGTTTGCTTCTTCGCGAATTTATTTCTCTGTTTTTAATCGTAAATATTTTATTTTGCAGCTTCTGCTTAGCTTAGAAGCCTCAACGGCTGCGTATATAGGCCGAAATTATGTTCTTGAGCGTTGCCGCGCATAAGACGAACTGTGCACTTGAAGTACTTATAAATTCATCATGTGCCTTTTTATTTTTTTTATTTAGCAAAATCAAATCTATTGAGCCACGATACATATTCACAAAATACGTGCTCACTAACTGACGAGGAGTTTCCACGGCTGCACCACTCACCACGCAGAGGCTTAGTAAGCAGACGAATGCTCTGCGAGCTCTATCCAGCGGAAGCACATTGTGTCATTGAAGTCTACATAACGACGAACTTAGGCCATTCGAAACATTTTCACTGCGAATCAGGGAATTGATCGGTGAAATAAACTCATTTTTGTTACCTTGTTGAGTGCAGCGTTCACAATGCGTACTCTGACTCTCTAACTCCCTCGCCGTCTCCGCGTCATTGCAATGCGCTCATTCGTTTCGGCAGCAAAATTTGGGATCAGCTGCTTTGACTTGAATTTTTCTTTCAATTGTTTTGTTTGGCTGCGCTCACATGCAGAATAAACGCGGTATAGAAATGAATTGCGACAAAATAGATAATATGCTCAACATTTTCAGCCCTTTCTGTATAAGAAATGATGGTTGATTACTTAATAGACAAGGATGTACCGTTAACTATGTCTAAACACCTCTCGTTCCGTTTCGCGGCATTATGAGACCTTCAAGTTCTCGTGTCGGACGTGACGCAACGGGCACTCTTATGGTTAGTTCTTAGTCTTACAACTTGTTAGTCTTAGTCTTTTATTGGATTCAGCTCAGTTCGCGCGCCAATCAACATCATAGTGTATAGATAGTTAGTTCATTGTGCAGGAATTCATCTCTCGTTGTCTATTGTTGGCCTCAGCCAGGCGTTTATATAGTGTCACGACAGCCTTCATATCAGGCAGACTTTAACGGATTTTTCGAAGATCATTCTACTGAGATGCCATCAACTATTCGACATCTACTTTTTTCGCCTGTTCTTCTTTTTCTTCGTAATGGATGCTGTCTATGACTCTAACAGTGAGTGCCACGCTGCGAGCTTATACCCAATTTTATGAACTTTCAGTGCCACCGGGAAGTCAATTAGCCAGTCCTCACAAGATTGTTGTTCATGAGTGCTACTTTGAGATTGTGTAGGCATTCTATACGCGTGATCGACGAAAATCTCAGTTGAAAATAGGTAAGAATCTGCATGTCACCTATTTGCAAACTTTCAGTGGGACAGCGAAACGAAAATGGCTCCATAAATATTGACAAATGATATGCTAGAAACGCGGTATCCAGATAATTCAATGTGAGTTTTTGAGAACTCAACAACCCCTTTATTTCACAGGACCACCGACGCAAAGAAGCCATTTCGGACTGTGAAGTAACAGTCGAATTAACAGACCAGCTGTAATGATTGATGTCGGAGGAGGCCAGACAAATTACGCCAATCGTTGGTTGCAGCAAGTGACAACAATGATGTAAATGAAAGTGAGCACGTTTGGAAAACAATCGTCAACACTGACAAATTTTCAGAAGTCGACTGTAAACAACACAATGGAGATTGTCAAGGAAATATGAACACAATTCTACCAAAAATCGAAACCCAAATGGTAAGCGTTTCAAAGCCAAAGAACGTCGCTTGTTCAGTTCTCTCGTTCTTCGATGGAAGTCGGCGATTGAGCAATTCGAACTGTCTCAATTACGCTTGAAGGTTCATAGCCGATCGCTTAGTCGGCTTTATAAACAATGCATTCCGTGGCATTTTCAGCAATAAATAGACAAACAGTTCTTCGAAAACTGTTTTTAATTTTGAAGAGTGGTGGATAAACCTTTCAAGACTGGTTTGCAAAACGCACTCCGACTCTGCAGCACGTGAACGGTGTGAGAGATAACGGGCTCTAGTTGCCTCTCTCTCCGTTCTCTGATCACTCTCAATGCCTGTCACGCGGTGCGTTCGCCGCAGTCGTTCGCCTGTCCACCTTTTTGCTCACCCACTTTCAGTGTTTGACATGCAACGCGTTTTTAAAAAAGGAGTGTCTCGTTGAACTCTACAAGCGAACTGAGGCTATCGTTGTAAGCTAGTGCGATGTAGCAGCGAAGTGTTGAGTTATCTGTCCGTTGATGAGGTTTTACCCTGTTAAACTCGTCGGCTAATCAATTGACCTTTCTTTTATCCCGTTAGTGTTTATTACTCCTTCCGGTATGCTGAGCTTGCGACGAGCGTCGAATTTCTTCTAAGGAGTGCCAGCCGGACAAGGAGATTAGCACCAACACATTCCGTTCCGACGACGAAGTTACTTTTTGTCGGGTCCATTTTTTCAAACAGTTCCAAATAAATGTTTCAAGATAAGCGTGCTCGTGGAGGGGGGGGGGGTACTCTGGCTGTCTCGCACTCTCGTCGTCTCTGCCTCAGCGCGACGCGTCGCGTTCGCTTCAAGCGCGCGAAAACTGTGAGCGATTGCGTCATTTCTCATGCACGGACGTTTTCTATCCATAATTTTCTTTAACTGCGTGAAATACCGAATCTTTTCTCTATCGAACTGTTCTTGAACAATTATTTTTAGCTCTTTATAAGAAGGGCGGCTCTGAATGAGTTCATAGACAAGTCAACATCGCCAGACGAATTGTTATCTCTCGGCTAAATTGCATCTTGTGTACAACCGGGCTTTATCTGCTCGAAATGCGAAATATTTTCTCAATGGAATGACATTCTTTTGCACTACGATAGTCAATTTTTGGTCGTGCAACTCTTTATGATATTTTCTTAACAAAAGGCCTAATACCTCTGAAGGTACAGTTTAAAGTGCGATTTGAAACACAATTTTGAGAGACTTTAGAAGCATCCACTCGATCAAAGACTGCATCTTCCTACAACTCTGGCATTCTTCGAATTCATCAGGAGAGGGAGACGTTTTTTGGAAGATTGGTTTTAATGAGGTACGATCTTGCTTCAACCAAAACGAATGCTTTAGAGAAAGAGTCGACATAGAAATTCCATAAATCGTGGTTTATACTTTACGCAAAAGGGAGACAAAATAGTAATAGGTTTAACATCCGCGGCTTCTCAACCAGCCTCGAACAAATTATTAATTCAAAATCTCATGTCGACATAATGAAATAAATCTTTTTTGATCTTCAGAATGACCATCACTACCGATCAAAAAAACTCTGAACGAAGGAGCTTTGACGACAAAATTATGGCATTCTACCTTATTTCACACACCCTCCCTCCCTTCGCCAGTCTCTCTCGCCTTTGCACTCCCGTTCGCTCTGGATGTCTGCCGCCTGGCGGGCGTGCTCGCGGCAGTCGCGTTTCTCGTCTCTCTGACCTGCGCCTCATTGACAGCCCTGCGTTCTTGCTTGTTTTTGTTGCGCTTTCTATTGCGTTTTGCTCTGTCTTTTTCATATAAAAAACAAGGAAAAAGCTTTAGGTTCATTGCATATATGAATGAGCGCTCACTTACTCGATAAACGAGTTGAGTACATTATTTGCTATGCCATTTTGCCAGAAATCGATTTTTAAAATTTTTATGGATGTGGCAGTGAAGGCATTTCTCAAAGTAAGTTCCAAACTTAACCATCAATCTTAGAGCTTGAGGATTTTAAGGCAAACGGAAGGACCTTTAAGATGTGCACAACGTTTGGACTGGCTATGAGCAAGAAACTACAAGGAACAATTGAGAACAATCTTAACTAGATTTGCAAAACAGTTGCACTCATCATTAATTCGGAGATCTTGTTTATGATCCTCACTGAAACAGAAATATAAGTAGGACAAGAACTTCTTCAAAGAATGCGACTTGTATTACCCGTCAATGTTCACGGCAGCGCATTGCGTCTTTGAAGTTTTAGAACAAGCTTCTCAGATATCGAATTTCGCCTTTTCCGACATCAAATTCAGTACTTCATTTAACAGCACAATAAATATTTTAACTTTTGTGGAGCAAAGGAGAATGAGCTGGACACGTTGGTGTCGGTCTCAAAGATGGGCAGAATTGTTGTGCTTGTTAGAAGTATGACTAGTTCGCTGTTGCTTCACAGTTTCGTAGTCGATTCTCTCTATGTGAGAACCCAATGAGATGAAGCTCTGCAAAGACGGACACCTGAAGCGAAGATAAGACTCTCTTGCCTCCTCTGGGTCTCTCGCGCCACTCTCTCTACTTTCTTTCTCTCTCCCATTCTCTGTCTCTCGATGTCTGGCGCATGGCGTGCGCGCTGCAGCAGTTTTTTTCGCCTTTCACGCGACTTGTGCGCGGTGCGTTGCTTTTCTCCTCACACTGACTTTTCATCATGAATCACTAGAGACTTTCTAATGAAATATTTTTTTCAGCTGTTTCCTTAAACGAAACAGACTAGTGCCTTCTTAAACAAGACAGACGATGCAATGACCAAACGAACCTACATGCGTCCAATTTCACGAACTTCTAACGACTCTTCATCCATCTATTCCTGAGACCTTTGCCCGCGGAGCAGTTATTTGCATATACAAATGTAAGACGCCACCTTGAGAGTTTCAACTAAATTTTAATGGCTTTTAGTACCGACCACTTGAGTTTAAATCCAGGAAGCTGCTCAGATATTTCGAGGTCTACCTATATATTTTACGAGTGCGACGGGCTGAGAGGCCCATTTGAGGTTTTATAATCTATATTTCTTTCAACAAAATGTTCAGGCAACAACAGGCTGGGCAAGGACCGACGGAGATGAACGAATCCGTCGTAACAAACACGGAACAAAATCATTATGGGCTTGACGGCCAAGATATTTCTCACTCAATTGCACCTACCGAGTGGTCCATCGAGGGGACATGATGAAATAAATTTTTCTTTCTTCAAAACTAACAAATTAAATCGCTCACTAACAACCCAAATCCAGGAGATTGCGTGGGACATGCTCTCTGACCGTCTGTCGGCGTTCTCTCCGCGTCTTTAGCATTTCGTGAACATCAACGGAAATCAAACGTTGGGTACAAGAAATCTGCTAGGATAGTTTTCGCGAAAGCTCAATTTGTATTCTTTTTAATTCTGGCAATAATTTTCTTGTCTATAAATGCTGTCTTTCAAATGGTTCACGACTTAGACCTGCTTTCTGGTACACTCTAAAAACCTTACTGTGAAATGTGAAGAAGATTTTGAGGAGTTTGTTTGAGAGATCACTCTGGCTCTCTCGCGCTCTCGCCGTCTCTGCGTCACGACGCGCCGCGTTTGACCTCGCGAGAACTTTTCTTCTCGTTGCGTCGTTTCACTTCTCTTTCTTACATACTTTGAATCAACCAATTTTGACGCGACACTGGGCTCAACATCGTTTGTTTTGCAATATTTTTTGCTCTACTTGAACCAATAATTTTCAGTCGTTTGCGTAAACCAAATGCTGCTCGTCATTCTGCATAATCAAGTTCACGTCATCAGACAAAGAGCCAAACCTCTGCTGAATGGGAAGTTCTACGCCCTATTCAAGGTATTTTGTATTTCCAAAAAGTGTCGATTTGAGCGCAAAATTCGCACTGACTATGAATAGGACGCCTTTAAGGCTCCCAGCCGTCGAATGAATGAAGCAACATTTGGAGTGTTGGGTTTGTGCCTTTGGCAAAACATATTTCGCAGTCGGCCGCTAGTTACAACACCAGGCAAATAGACACAGCCGGGATTGAGTGACGGCATCGAAAAAGCCGACAGAATGATCGCTAAGGCTCTCGTCTCACCAGTGCTTTCCTCCTTCTTCAGACACAGTACCTATGATTGCAAACCAAAAACCGAGACCCTGATCGTAGAATGTTCATCTGCCCTCTCACCGCGAGAAGCCCAGTGTGTCCCTCAAGCAGCAAACCCCTTGCAAATCTATACGGCAAAGAAACAGATATGAAATTGACCGAATAAACATTTGTAATTTGAATCTTTTCAACAACACATCGCTCACAAGCAATGCTGAGTCTAGAGTTCCCGAAGCCAGACTCTAACTGTCCGCACGCAACCCTCTCTTCCATTTTGCCATGCCGCCCTTCTCTTTGTTATTCGCGCTTCCTGAAAGTTCCAAAATATATTATGTCTGGGCTTTTAGGTGCGTCAATAACAGAGCACACGATGGCTCCATAGACGGGCCGAAAATTGTGTGCGATAGTTCTTTGTAACGCCACGATTGCATCCCTGGGATGTCCAAATCGTTCGACCACATAAACGAAGCCTTTTGGAATTCATATCGTTCGAGCTCAAGTATGTAGACAGGAATTGTCTGTGCTTTATTGTCACATAGAGCTAATTTACAGAGTAGCAGAGGTAATATCAAATTTCTTCGTTGTCTGTATTTTTACATTTGCTCAGGAGATGTCTATCATTTTATCAAGCACGAACTGTTGAAGAGCAATATCTCTTTTGCCCGTAAGTTGACCAAATTATGTCACTGAGCGGCTTTAAGAACACTTCACAATGCATGAAAAGAAGGGAGATGAGAATCACGAGCCATCTTATGCCATGGAAATAATCAATAAAACCACGTTAGCGGTGAGCTTGTGAAAGTTGTAAGAGTCAAGACGTTCAGTTCGTACGTGCCCTGTCATTATTCTGCGATTGAGGAGTTTGGGGTTTTCCCAAATTACAAGGCGCCAAAGTGCACTGATCCGTCTCTTGTCATCAGATCGCCAAGAATGTTCTTCCGCAAGACAATAAATCTTTGAAACTTTTTGAAAAAATTTCAGCCGTTTGGAATGAACCTGCATGAGATATCTTCTCTAAGGTTGTGCTGTTTGTTACACTTATTACTATCCCTTTGAAAGGTTTCCACGTTCTGCACCCCATTTTGTCAGCGTGCTTTCGTCGGTATCGAAATGATATCCAGTGACAGGAAGCGTTCGAAAATCCACGAACTCAAACAATGAAGCACAACAAAGAAGCTTGAAACTTTCTTCACCCGCCCCTCTAATCTCGCCCGTTCTCGCCTCTCGGTGTCTGGCGTCTGCCGCACGCGCGCCGCAGCAGTTTTTTGCCCCCTCACGCGACTTGTCTTGATTTTTCTGTCGTCGCTCTGTTGATCCTGATTTTGTTTATGGGGAATTTTTGGTTTTCCATTTTTCTCTAGGGATTTGGAACAAAAGAAAGAATTATATTTTGCAGCTTTTTCTTCAAATGAATCAGATCAATGACTTCATAAACAAGCCCATTGCTCGTACTTCGATGCAATCTAGCCGGATGACTTATTCGACCGAATTATTTGTAATGCAGCAACTCAACGATCACAACATTAGACTGTTCGAGGTAGCGATTTTTGGTGTGGATGGAGACGTGAAAGAACTCTCTGATAATAGCCATATCTCACACTGCACCACTGCTTATTTTCATCGTAAGAACTAGCTGGGCGGATGGGCGAAGCGGCGAAGTTATACAGGCTGAAGGTTGAAAGCGGGACTGCTAGCTTTGACTTGACCTCTGCTTGCAGGTCTTCTGGCTCGTGAAGGCCTCGCTTCGCTCGGCCTTCACTCGCCA
>JAQIXL010002238.1:0-13838 GCA_034700245.1 Poikilolaimus oxycercus | reverse complement strand
GGCTGGCCTGGCCGCGTCCCGCAGGCACGAGTGGTCAGAGAGGGGCGGAGCCCTCTCTGTCCGGCACGGGCCCAACAATTCAATTTGATGCCGGAGTCTGTTTCAATCAACAGCGTTTGTATTTCAGGGACACGCATAAACGATGTCTTTTGGCGATCGTTGTATAACTGCTCAGGCATCAGATTTGGAGATCGGCGGACAACGCCTAACTCCGGACGCTCAAGTTATCTTCGTTCGGAGATAGCTCTTATAGACTGGCTGAAACTCATCGAATTGCCCTAATTCCGCTCAATTCAGTAGACAAATTTTGTCATTTTTGCGACATTTTGATGAGTTTCAGCCAGTCTATAAGAGCTATCTCCGAACGAAGATAACTTGGGCGTCCGGAGTTAGGAAATGACTTCCGATCTCCGGATCTGAATGCCTGAGTGGTTACAACCGAGTAAAATTTCATTCTTTTGACTTTCTATTCGTGCCACGATTGGTGCCATTTGATGGCAAGCCACGGACAAGGTGAGTAAGACAAGGTGAGTCATGTGGAAAAGGGCAGCGTGTTGCATTTAGATCCACACAGAGCGAGGAGCCGAAAGACCAGCCAACATGCAGCCGTCACCTTGCCAAGAAGAGTAGAGTGTAAATTTCAAATGAAGTGGCAGGCTTAAGTCTGCCGACGATGTCTCTTAGTGAAAGTGGGTAAACAAAACAGATGAAAGAACGATAGTGCAACAAATTCAACGAACAACCGAGGAGACAACAACGACCGTCCAGTAGTTCCGCAATCTTTCGCGCCCTACATACACTTGACGAAACAAAATAGACAGTCAGCTGATTCACATCAGCTTTTCAAAGAGAGAAGGGAATGGACCGCGCGAGAATCGAGCTCCATCGTAATAATTTCGCGTTCGCTTTCTGTGTTGTATTGTGCTCGTCTGAAACAGATCGCAAATTTAACCAAAAGGAATCATTTCGGACAACTCGGTGACTTTGGTACTGTTTTCGACACGAAAACAGCAAAAAATTGTTCCAAATCCGCCCGTTACCTGACTGTGAGTCCTTGAAACGCATTGGTTTGAGCCGTTCCTGTCCTCGGCGCCCGGGTCGATGGAGAACCGTGAAGAAAAAGCAATCAATTCTTCTGGGAATTACAAACCCTTGTTACTCACCTCTTTGGCAATTCAGCATTTCACTTTCATTTCCTGACCTTAAAGGACATAGAAACCTGCATTGACAAGCGCTGTGTGGCGTCCTTCGCCGTTGCGCGATGACGCGATGACGGCGCGATGACGCGGCGCGACGCGCGATGAGCCAAGAGAATCGTTGCAGACAAAAAGAAATGCGAATTATTTTGACTTTGGAATCCTCTGCTTGTGAGGGAGACATTGCGTCAATTCTATCGGGACATTTACTGCCAGTCCATGAAACTCAGTCAGAGGCGCTCTGAACGTCGGGACGGAAACAGCTCGGCTAAATGGCTTCCCTATAATGAATGGTTTTTGTTTTTTAAAACTTGACCACTTCCAATCGTAATGAGCGATTCGTTTCGGGAATGACAACCGCTTGAAACACAACACTTGCAAGGCCTTCGCTTTTATTTGCTACTTCGAAGATCTTTTACTGGAATTTCTTCGAGTAATGTCGCGATGTGCTTTTCAGATTCAATTGCGTTTATCTGCAACAGATCTCGCATTATGAGCCAAGAAAATGATGCAGACCAGAAGATGCGGCAACTTGATTGATGCAGACCAGAAGATGCGGCAACTTGACACAGACGAAAAGATGATATTGACACAACTCTGTCAAGACATTTACTGTGAGTCTGTGAAACTCAGTCGTTGTGAACCGTTTTCACACTGAAGGAACTTTCGAGGGACCATTACGTTACGACCTTTCATTTTTTTTACTTTGTTAACCGGGTTGCCACCCCCGAGGGACTGGTAACCTTTTATTACGACCCACTGCCCTCGCTCTCCCTTCGCCGGGCGAGGCGAGGGAGTGCGGGGTCAGCAGCCGGTCACTCTGGCTGGCTCCAGGAAATCCCGACATCGCCAAAACGTTCGCACATCTGGACAACGGGCCATTGATTGAACACGGCACACAAAGGGCTCCCCCGACACTCTGGGACTTGTTCATTTACGCATTTAGCGACGCCGGCGTCGTTCCTTTCCCGCCAGTTTTATCCCATCTTTCTCTGGAATTTATACACGGTTTTTATGCGTTTCGGGCTAATTATTGACTGACCTACATATGTTTCAGTCAATAGCGTTTGTATTGCAGGGCACGCATAAACGATGTTTTCTGGCGACCGCTTCATAACTGGTTGCAACTGAAGTTTCACGTAAGTTTCACGTGAAGTTCTCAATTTGTGTAGCGATTGATGCCAGTTGATGACAACCACGGCCAAGGTGAGTAAGAGCCTTCTTGTGGAAAAGGGCAGCGTGCTGCAGTTAGATCATCACAGAGAAAATGACGACGTGTATTACGACTAGGATAAGCTACAGCCGAGAGCGGGCCTCCAGTTCGTGGTTTTCTCCTAGTCGAAGTTGCCTGTGAGTCGCACTTTCACATCAGTTGCTTAGGACCCTCAAGCAAAACACGCTATTCTTGCCATCATGGATACAGTGGGAGATGGCTGGCCTCTTTGAAGACCAAGAACACGCTGAGACCGAAAGCCACAATAATCCTGATGGCTGTGTTTGAAGGATCCAGAACCCTTGTGAATGCTCGCACGGCTACCACCCTTACCTCTGCCTTTATTTGAAAGCGAACATCAAGTACCAGGGCTGGTAGGATCGTGTATATGCCGAGAAAGTACCTACTCCTGACAATGAGTTCTTTCGCTTCTTTTTCTTTTGAGCATGGGCCCGGCGTCTTTTGTATTGAGAACAACTAAGAAAAATGAATTTGTCTTCCCTCTTCATCCCCTTTTATGGCCTTTTAGATTGTAGTGTTGATTTTGAGTTTAGAAACGTCTTCTCCCGATTGTTCTTGTTCCTTTTAAAGCGTACTGTAATATGCCCTCAACTGAATCTATTGCAAATCTTTTCTTGAAACGTCGTTTGAGATGAAGTGTTTTCCTAGACGGCCTGTTGCGGCGGCAACAGGCGGCTTTGGATTTCGTCGTGTCAATTTCGGCTTGAAACACATTAGACATCATACTTCCCAAAGTTTGTCGCAAGAGCAACAGCGAGAGAGCGTTGTGGGTTCAAGCTCGCTGCAGTCTAGGTCGTCTCTTTTCGACGAGGTTCATGAGGATACTTTCCGCGAATGGTCGTCAGCTGAGCTGGCCAGCGTTCACAGGTTGCGTGCTTTCGGCGTTTCTATTTCGTTGATTGCGGCTGGATATTCTGGATACCACGGAACAGTCAATGCAGCTTTAAAATGATTGGAACGTTGTCCCGAAGCGGAAACATATGAAACAAGAATCAAATTTTGCTCGCCCAACTCGATGTACTTCCTTTTAACACCAATTTATGGCTTCTCAACAAAGGATTCGAAAGAAGGTGGGCGGCCTCGTGAAATCATATGAACAAATGTTTTGTTCTGGTCCTAGGGTCTGCCCCTCTCCCCCTCCCTTGTGCTGAACCAGCCTGGGTTTTGTGGGTTCCTTTCGTGTTTCCAATCGCCGGCGCAGTGAAGGCCTTCGCTAAACCGATGCCTTACTGTCAGACTGAAACGTACGATGTCAAGACTTGTGCTGGCAAGTGCTGTATGAGTCCGAATGGCGTCCTTCTATTGATACAGAGGGAGTTTCTTTAACTCGTTTTCTTTTTCTTTCCAACGAGCACGACAATCTTTTAGCTGACGAATCGGTGTGAAAGATTTTCGAAACTGGCGACTTCCAACGCGGTCTCACCAACGCATCACCGAGGACGCGCCAAGCGAAAGATTGCACAACCGGCGGCCAGCTAAAAGGGGCGCGCACTGGCCGCCGCGCTCCACGTCTCTCAGTGACAACTTGGCCTCACGGTCAGCCACAACCTGTCGTGATTCGACTCCTTGACGTTTCTTCTTTTTCCGTTTGAAACCCCTTTTTCCGGCTGGATATTGCAAAGAACAACTCCTTTTCGGAATGGCAATCACTTCATATATGAAGTGATATACCCACCTCTTTGACGATTCGAATATTTGGAGCCAATACAGCTGAGCTATTAGACGTTGTCTTTTTCTCTTGTAGCAGGGTTCCCTTGAAACCGATCGCGTTTTTAATTTGGTGCCACACAATTAGTCAAGAAACGTTTTCAGCCAAAACAATGCGCTAATTCGTTGACTCTGCTAGTCCCTTCCCTACACAAAGGCCATTCCAGCAATCTCCTTGAACGATTTAGTGTAAGTCCGTGAAACTTATTGATTTTGAAGGAGACATTTAGGATGTTCTAAATTTTGGATTCACCTTTGCAAATCCATATCAGCAGGAGAAATGCGACCGTTCTAAACGGTCGCCCCTTCCAGTCCTCGGCGCCCCCTGTCGATGGAGGGCCGTGGGGAAGATCACCTTCGCTGGCGATCCAACTCACGGCCCTCCAAGTCAATGTGGCAACTAAATATTCGAGTTAATCCAGCTTCAAAGTTTTCCAAACGGTTAGTTCTTTTCCGACTTTCATTAGCCATGGCTTCAAGTTTTGATCTGTTTCAAGTCTTTGGCAAAAGTATTGCACACTTTGAAGCGCAGTGATTAGGAGATTCCTCTTTCACCAAATCTGACTTTTATACACGTTTTTGCGGCCTCACTTTCATTTTAAGAAATCAACAAAATTGATAGTCATTTGGCCTTCCGATGGGCGAAACGTCTTTCAGGGTGAAACTGCTTAAGAAACTGATGGATTTGCCGAGTGATTTCGAGTTCGAATTCCCGACCACTTTGGACTTCGTGAATCCGCCGCCTGAGTGGTCGAGAACGAATCCTGCTTACTTCGCGCAGTTGAATGCTGGACAGCAGCAGCAACCAGTACAAAGCGACTCCACAGAGCAGCCTTCGACTTCGGCTGAAGTCGCGGTTGAAGAGCGAGCAGTTAGCGAAGAGTCTGAAGACCAGCCAACATGCAGCCGCTACGTTCATCAGAAGAAGATCGACGAGGTGAGACTTTTATGTTAGAAGCAATGCTGAGATCAACGTGTTAGCACGTCAAAACTACGCCTTGATTGGCTGTCCAAATCAACAAAGAAAAGCCGCTGTGGGGACATTTCGACAGTGAAACTGATTGAATGGGCAACTGACAATGAGAGATAGACTTTTGAAAATGAAACATAGCATGCACTCGAAGCAATTCCGCAATCTTTAGCGCCTTACATACACTTGACGAAACAAACTACGTAGACAGCCAGCTGACTCAGCTTTACAAAGAGAGAGGGGAGGAGACGCGCGGAGAGCGAGCACATGACAGAGCCATAGTGACACCGGATTGCACCATCTTGCCCAATGAGCCCGCCGCGGGGGCCGACCCTTAATCCTTCAGTGGGGGCCATGTCTCTCTTCATGGCTCGTCGTCCCCTTCAACCTGTCTATGCTCCGCTCACGCCCATCAAATTGGGCAAGGTAAACGGTCAAGCGATGGTAGGACTGCTCCCTTGTTTACCAAAGGTTAAGGTAACGATGAAATCGTCGTTGCAGGAAGATCCGGATCCGTTCTCCAAATATTTTCCCGACTTCAACAAACCTCCCTCAGCTGGTCTGAATGTACAAAGCGAACGATCTCCTATGGAAGAAAGTGATCTCGAAGAGTATATTGGTGAGTGTCACGACAATAATGTTCTTCCGAATTTTAAAAAGGCCGTATTTTGATTGGGACTGTGAAGCTAATTTTTGCAGAAATACTTCCCCACCGCCTTCAGAGACGTCGCCGGCGACAACTCCTTCTCCTGCCCGACGAGCTTCGGCGATTGCGCGCAAGTCGAAGAACGCGCGACGCGAAGAGTCTCCCACGTACCGCGAGCGCCGTGACAAGAACAACGAGGCCTCGAAGATGTCGCGTCAGCGTCGTCAGTCGAAGTTCAAGGAGCTCAAGGAAGAGGCCGTCGTCCTCGAGCGTCGCAACCTTCAGCTTCGAATCACTCTCGAGGGGCTCGAACGCGAAGTCCGCGACTACAAGGCCATGCTCCAGCGTCTCATGGAGAAGTGAAGAAAGAGTTTAGACCTTCTTGAGTGGTCTCCCGAACCATCGCGCATTTCGACAAAGCTGATTCGATAAGTTTTAGAACGCTCCCTTTGTTTTCCGAAAAATTCACAAACCGCTTTCTCTCAGTTTCTCGGATTCGATCAAACTATTCAAAACGGCCACTTATATTCGTCGCATTTTCCCGACACTTCAGGTTGATTCTGTTTCAAGTCTTTCACGAATATCTCAAGTCTCTGAAAACTCGCTAGGTACGTTCTCTTGTTTATCTTTTGCCGCCAAACCCAAACCTTAATGTTTGATGAGTTTTAGAACGCTTTCTTTGTTTGCCAAAAACGCCATGAATTGTTCGTCCGTCAGAGAGTTCAATTTAAAAATTCCCTCCAATAAGACTTCACTGAACAATTGTTTCTAGAATTGTCAATTGCAGTAAAATCAGAAAACAATAATACACAAAATAGTTGTAGATGGAAGTTTTTATGGACGCTATCTTCATTTTTCCGTTATGGTCTTTATCGTGAACTACCGCAACATCTGCCTGAATTTTAAGCCAATGAGCGCCAACAACGAGCCCCAGTCCTCTACTCGTCGATGCATTCCTTCAGATGACATTTGTGGATAGCATCTGAGTCAATTTCGCCATCCGCTCATTTAAAGTGGTTTATTTGATCAATTTTTGGATGGTGACGAATCCATAGCGGCCCTTTGGTTTTCACAATTGTCTGGTACTCAAGAAGAGGAATTAGTGACTTTTATCGGTTGAGGCGCCCTGTGTGTCTGGTCGGTCCATCGCTGAACCTGCGGCGATAAGCCAGAGACTCGTCCTACTTAATTTCTTACCGGTTGTCTTTGGTGGAAGGCATGACTGACGAAGAGTCTTTGTCTTCCAGACAAGAAGACCCTAATCTGGAAGAGGAGCCTCATGAGGATGAGGCTGCTTCAGCAGCCGACCCACCTCATCATTCGGAATCTCCCTCCATGTGAACCTATTCAATTTAACTTTTCGAGCGGAGATTGTAGAACGTCTCTTCTTGATGTAATTGTCTTCTTCATCATCGCCTTCTATTTGACTTACGAGTTTAAAGGCCTTCAAATCAATGGCCTCCTCACATATTCCTGGATTGATGCTGTGAGTGATTCACCCATGAAATTCCTACCCTGTCCGTTCAGGGCTTATTGATTGGGTTCACGTTTCTTGGTCATGTGTCAGCAGTCACAGCAGGCTGTCTAAGAAAGACTTTTGCTGTCCAGGGATGGATGGGCGTGTGGCGAATCGATTTTCTATACATCTTAGTCACAATTGGCTCTCTCTGGCATTGCATCCGGTCTATTCTATGGTGTTTCAATTTGGTCACGACCTGCGACGTGTTTTACATGCGGGAAAGAGCCGTTGGTATAAGCACGTTGATCTTCGTATTGCTGCAAAGCGGCTTCTTCGCCGCGATGAGGGTAGAGTTATCATTCTTTTTATGGTCTTGCGAAATAATCGCCCATTTTAGGTATTCAAAGACTGTGACACGATTTTGTATAAGAAGTGTTACTTCGCTTGCCTCGGGCTGTCGATGATTGTGAATATTGGCTACTTAATCTCCAATTTTCTCTACGTCGAGGTGTTACTGCTCAACAACAAAAAATCGCTTAAACTGTGTGCAGGTTCTGGTAACGCACGACCACCGGTTGTGGGAAGCCACAGCGCTTGCCACAGCCACAAGCCACAAAGCCACAGCGCTTGACAACCGCAAAGCTTGTTGTTCATATTGTTAGTGCTGCTCTCTCTGTGCCAGTTTTGCGTCATCAAATTGCTGGCCACTACCGAAGGACAAGCCATGAAAACGCAAACGAGCAACGAACGTTCGCTGTTATTCATCTGGGCACTTTCTTTGCAGTCGCCGCAATTGCTAGTAAGCTGAGGTCATAGAAATCTCGTATGCTGTGATTGCAGTTGAAATTGGCGGACAACTCTACATTATCAATGATTTCGCTACAGGTTGGGCAGTTGGGTTCGCCATCGCCCTTTACATGGCAATTGGAATTATCGTTCTTGTTAGAGGCCCCGATGACGGAGTGACATGAAGAGTATGGGCTAAAGAGAGTTTTGGATGGTTACTCTTTGCTATCATATGGGCCAGCGTTGCTATTGGTATGCATACTGAGCATGAACAACAAAAATGCTATATTTCAGGGGGATTTGTTTGCTTTACCAAGTTTTACTATTCCAATGTGGATGTTGCAAAGATGCATTTCTTCCAAAATCTCTCGTTTCTGCTTCATGTGTTGCTACAGTCACAGATCCTTGTCCAGATGCTTTACGTTCAGGAACGACCGAATAAGACCGTTCATTATTGTACAAAGGTAATTTATTTTCTTGTTAAATTAATTCTTATTTTTTAGTTTAACATTCTCTTAAATTTGGCACTAATCGCATTGCAGTTTCCTGCAGTCTATGAGGTAAATTGAACATTACACATTTCTCGTTTTATTTATTTGACGTTTCAGAGTTACTGCACGAAGATCGCAGAGACATTTTTCGGTGCAAGCACGTTTTGGCCACTGGCGTCTCGGCTCTGTTCACCTTTCATCATACTCTACTACGCGGTGTCGATAAACGTCCTCTGGCACAACAATGTTGGAGTGGCTGAAAAACAACGTGAGGAGGAAGAGGAAGAATCACTGATCAGCGGAGACGCTTCTCGAGATGTTCAGTTCAGCAGGTGCGCATTGTTAGCTATTTGAATAATTTATTTCTTAAATTTAAAACGAAAGCATGCGTTAATTTCAGAGTGACTGCGGGTCACATTCACATGCAGCTCCTCACTCATGTTATATCGATTTCTTTTCTTGTGTTTCTGGCCGAGAGCATTGTTCGTCCGAAAGCAAGAGGCTGGTTGCCAAAGGATTTCTATGTCAGCCATTTGGTCTGCGAGAATTTCTCAAAATTAACACAATAACAGACTATTCTCATGGGCATGATGGCGGCCTCGTTTGTTCTTTTCATTCTGTGCTGGATATATTCGCAGAAGCAGCGGCAAAATCATGCCAACGCAGGACATTTCGAGCAAGCCAGTGGTTACCTGTGCAGTTTGAGCTTTCGTGAGCATTAACAAATGCTTGGAAGGCCCATTTTCAGTCTTCTTTGCCATGATGTCCATTTATTTTGTTTTGCGCTTAGTGTCTTGCTTGACCGGCTGGAGCCTTCCACACTTTGTTGTACAAGACTGCAGTAGGATTGCCCAATGGTACTACTTTGCCAACGTCGTCTTCGCCGTTCTTCTGTTAATGCTGGTTATAAACAGCAATGAGGTTTTGTTTGCTTGTTTTTTTTTAAAAAAAAGCAAAAAAAAACTTTAAAAACAAAAACAGGCAAACTTGCATCCACATCATTCAGGTGTGGCGGCTTCTTGAGCCAGCTGCAGAGGACAACAGGGGACAAACGAAAAAGATCTGGACCCTCGGCGTTGGCATCATCTTCATGCTCGTGTTGTCGATTTCTATTGAGATCTACGGCAGTCACATCGTCTACGAAGAGCTTCTAATGGTGAACGAAATGAGCGAACAAGAGAAGGATATTTGTACCGCGAGTTGGCGTCCTGTACTTTTGAGCACTGCAAAGAACGGAACGGAGCCAGTCGGACTGAACGCGGCGTCTCTCGAATTTATGTAAATACGTCAAGAGATGCAACAAACCGTTTTAGGATGATCGGTCCTGTTGAAAGCGCCATGATCGTAATTGTGCTAATCATTGTGATGTGGAGTCGCTTTCTGAACAAGCATGTGATAAGCAAGCTTTGAAATTGTCGGAACGCCTATTTAATAGGAGACCCTTACAAATGGCGTTGCTGCTGCGCCAAAGGCGCCGGACACGAAGCGCAGTGAGGCAGATCGAACAATGGGCTGGGGTTACGGCGTTAGCTGGTTCCTTTCTGTGCCGATATTTGCCGTTCTCATCATTTACGTGAAGCTAGACGCAGATCGTAATGTAACATTGAATGAGCATACGAAGCCTGACGACACAGCTTTGGATTTAACGTTTCATTGGATATTCAAGTAATTTTTTTTAGTTTTTTATGTTCACCATGCTTATCGTTGAAGTCGTTGCACTTGCCTCGGCCATTATTGCTGCTTTTCTTGCCTCACGACTGCAAAACAAGCCACATTCAGGCCACTGTCTTCAAGAATCGCTCGACAAAGGCTTACTCCGATATGGTTATGCCGGGCAGTTGATTTTCGCTCTGAGTAAGCCTTTCGGGCTCTATTCAGCATCGATTCGATTACAGCTGGAGTCATGGCCGGTTTTTCGGCTTTAATCACAGGACACATGAACACGATTAAATATATTCATTTAATCCTTTCAACCACTCGTCTGTTACAAGTTCTCTTTCAAACGTTTTTACTCTTTTATCTGCATCACAAAAGTATTCACAGTGGAATTTCGTCTCGTGGAACTCTTCAACAGGTTTGTTCCACTGTCGTTCAGACAAATGTTCCAGCTTACTGTTGTTTTGATTTTCTTTAATGGATCTCTCTTCATCCTCAATTATGCAGAGTCGGCGTTGGTAAGCTGTGCATTTTGGGGAAAAGAAGATTAATTACAGGCGGCGAGCACGGCGAACGAACTGTGTGTCTACGGTGCATTGCCGTGGGTGTTCGTGGAGCGAGCATGTACGACGCTTACACTCTTCTATCGCTGTCATTCAACGTTGATGCTCTACGAAGTGAAAGAGAAACTCGACTTCGAAGTCACGACCATCGCGCATGAGAGGAACGATGCAGTGCAAGGAGAAGCACTCCAGGAGGCGCATCAGGCTCAACCCAACGCTGCAGTCAACCAGGCCATCAACAATCACCACGAACTTGACAGTGACCTACCAAGCTCTTCGGGGGGACCATTCTTCACAGTGTGAAAACGTTGTCATCACAAGGCTGTGATTACTTTTCCCTTTTGCTCTCGTTATTCAACTTTTTGATGATCCAATATTTCATTCCTCATTTGCCGACTCCGAAGATTGTGAAAGAGATGTGTACACACCCGGTATAACTTTGTGCCTAGCCATTGTGCTGTATCACGTTCGATTGAAACAGATAACTTTGCTTGATACTTGATAGTTGCCAAGAAGAATCTTTTCAGACACGAAGACTCTCTAGCTTCGTTTTGGAAGACGGTATCCGCGGAATGCTTCAGCCCCGTCGAGAAATCTATTGTGTGTCCACGGAAACTTATTCATTGTGAACATTTTTTTTCCTTGGCTACATACCAGCAGCTATTGAAAGTTCCGAATGGTGGACACGTAATGACGAGGTTGAAACCTATGACGCTAAAAGCGGTCAGCTCACCTTTCTCTCCCTGTCGACCCGATCCCGAATTGAAGACAACCAGTCTTACCGAAAAAGTTCACCTCTTGATACTCATTTGCATTTGCCGTTCGAGATATTACTCGCATTTTTTGTTTCCAGTCTCTCGCCCGTGTAGTGAAGATCTACAGCGGTTCACTGACTCACCATAAGATTGAAACGTATGATGCATAGACCTGTGTTGGCACGCGCTGGATTGGTTTAAATGCCGTTCTTCTATCTATTGCATCTGCAATAATAACGTCTTGTGCATTCGCTTTCTTCTCACGACAAAGAACATGACCTTGCTTGGCTGACGAACCGCGGCGAAAGATTTTCGAAACTCGCCCCTTCCAACGCACTCTCACCAACGCATCACCGACGGCGCGCCAAGCGAAAGATTGCACAACCGGCGGCCAGCAAAAGAGGCGCGCTGGCCGCCGCGCTCCACGTCTGTCACGAACAGCGCGGGTCTCACGGTCAGCGGCAACCTGTTGTGATTCGACTTCTTGACGTTTTTTCTTTCTCCGTTTGAAACTTCTTTTCCGACCTGGAGATTGCAATGAAAAACTTCTTTTCTAGATGGCAACCACTTGATATTCACCTCTTTGACGATTCGAATTTCAATCTTGAAATTTTGGAGCTCGTACGACTGACGCAGAACAATTTCACGCTGTGTTTTTCTCCTGTAGCAGGTTTCGCTTGAAACCGATCGCATGTTCACCTTTTATTCAAGAGACACAATTTGTCAATACGTTTTCAGCCAAAAAATGCGTTGATTCGTTGGCTTCCCTATCCATTCCAGCAATCTCCTTGAACGATTTAGTGTAAGTCCGTGAAACTTATTGATTTTGAAGGAGACATATAGGATGTTCTAACTCTCGGGTTCACCTTTGCAACTCCATATCAGCGAGAGAATGCGGCCGTTCTAAACGGTCGCCCCTTCTGGTCCCCGGCGCCCCCTGTCGATGGAGGGCCGTGGGCAAGATCGCCTTCGTCGGCGATCCAACTCACGGCCCTCCAAGTCAATGTGGCAACTAAATATTCAAGTTAATCAAGCTTCAAAGTTTTCTAAACGGTTAGTTTACCTTCAAAATGTTTGCATCGGTCGTGTCCGCAGGTTAGAATCGTTTCAACATTTTCACTTCTGTATTGTGTCGTTTAAAATTTAGTTGTCAGACCTCTTTCTCTTTCCCTAAAATTGACTCTAATTGCAAATAAGTTTTAGAACGCTTCCTTTGATGTCCCCAACTTCTGCAAACTAGTAGTCCATCGGTCCAATCCCGCAAAATTATTTTTCAGCAAGGCTAACAATAAGCTGGCAAAGCCACCAATGGACTTGCCGAGCGATTTCGAGTTTGGCTTCCCGACCACTTTGGACTTCGTGAATCCCCCGCCTGAGTGGTCGCAGACCAATCCGGCCTACTTCGAGCATTTGAGTGCTGGACAGCAGCAACAACCAGTACAAAGCGATCCCTCGGATCAGCCTTCCACTTCGGCTGAAGTTGAAGAGCGAGCAGTCAGTGAAGATGAAGACCAGCCAACATGCAGCCGCTACGTGCTTCAGAAGAGGATTGACGAGGTGAGCAGTGTCAGCAGGGGTAGAGTGAAAATACCAAATGAAGTGGCCGAGTTAAGGCAGCCGACGATGTCTCTCAATGAAAGTGGCTAAACGAAACAGATGAAAGAACGAACGTGAAACAAATTCAACAAACAACCGAGGAGACAAAAGCTGCCATCCAGTAGTTCCGCAGTCTTTCGCGCCTTACTTGAGGAAACAAACTACGTAGACAGCCAGCTGATTCAGCTATTCAAAGAGAAAGGGGGAGAGGAGGGGGACAGGAAGGGGAACGAGCACGTGACAGAGCCATAGTGACACAGGATTGCACCATCTTGCCCAATGAGCCTGCCGCGGGGGCCGACCCATAGTCCTTCAGTGGGAGCCATGTCTTCCTTCATGGTTCGTCGGCCCCTTCAACCCGTCTATGTCGCTCTCGCGCCCATGAAATTGGGCAAGGTAAATGGTCAAGCGATGGTAGGACTGTCCCTTCTTTATCAAAGGTTACGGTAACGATGAAATCGTCGTTGCAGGAAGATCCGGATCCGTTCTCGAAATATTTCCCCGACTTCAACAAGCCTCCCTCAGCTGGTCTGAATGTACAAAGCGAGCGATCTCCAATGGAAGAAAGCGATCTCGAAGAGTATATTGGTGAGTTTCAGAGTTTCGATTTACTTTTGGCTGCGAAGATGTAGCAGTGTGGCTCGGACTTCGAGGGCATTTTTTGCAGAAGAAACTTCCCCACCGCCTTCAGAGACGTCGCCTGCGACAACTCCTTCTCCTGCCCGACGAGCTTCGGCGATTGCGCGCAAGTCGAAGAACGCGCGACGCGAAGAGTCTCC
>JAQIXL010002237.1:0-13839 GCA_034700245.1 Poikilolaimus oxycercus | reverse complement strand
GATGAAGCCTTTCACGGAGATCTGCGCGACTCTGGGCCTGGACGAGGTGGCCCTCTTCTACGAGACCCGCGACTTCAACGGCGGCCCGCTTCTCATCGCTGAGCTCTACCTCGTCTACCACACCAAGGACGACCGGGTACTCGGAGCACTGAACACGGTTACCGTAACACCGTGCAGTTTCTGAAGATCTGCGTGAAGGCGGAGGGCACGGAGTAGCGCGAGCTGGACAAGTCGAAGCTCTACCCGAACCTCCGCGACCTCGCCATCGCCTTCGACGAGCAGGACTGAGGCCCCTGCCCCCAACAAGCACCCCAGTTATTGTGATAAAGTCTGCTCTGCTATCATGTGTTTGTGGCACGAGAAGGGCTCGTTGTCCAAAGATTGGATGGAATGTAGTTATTTCTTTTCACTCCTTCGTTATTCAGACTTGAAAAGACTCTTTGTCATGCATTCCGCAAAGATCAGTCGCAACGAAGGCTTCTCTCTGTTAGTGGAGAATTCAAGCCGTTCTCTTGGACAATGCATGGGTGAGAAAATAGGATGTTGGGGGGTCTCGCACTCACTGCGCTCTCTTTTTGACTGGCATAACTCGGCTTAGTTCGGTTGGCAGAACGGTTTATTAGGGAAGGAGAAGGGAGAGGAGAGGTCTGATAGAGCTGCTTATGAGTTACCTTGTCTTCAGCCACGGCATGTTTTAGCCACAATTTTTGGCCGAGAGCAATCATGCCAGCGTTGAAAAATCCAACTCAATGCTAAGTCGACTCGTTGGCTTCCACTCTAAACTGAAGTTCCACAACACCTGTAAAGTTGCACAAGCGATTCTTCTCGGATTATCGAATAAGAAAGATTGGGATGATAATGGAAAAAGTCTGCAACTGCGGGGTCGCAGCAACGACTAGCAACAGATTTTGTCATGGACTGAGCTCTTCAAAGTTTTGTCCTACCGCTCAAACTAAAAATCGGTGGTCTATTCATCAAATATTGACGTTCTGAGAGAGAAGGATCTACACGCCTGAGAAGAAACAGCCGGAAAGCTGGTTTTGCATCTTTCTGAAAAAAATGCACACAAGCTTCTAGTCCAGAGAGGAAAAATAGACGAGAGAGGGGAATGTTTTTTTCGGCTATTCACGGTCTTCTCTGCCGCTGTCGTCGTTTTCGACTCTCTTTTAGCTTCTGTGACCCCTCCTCTGATCCGCTTGATGAGAAACAAGCGGTGAATTTGAAATTCTCAAGAATTTGTTTAGCGAAGTTGGTAATTCCTAGACAGTCTAAATTCACAAATCTTCGCCACTTCTCACAATCAGGAGCGTCGACGTGCCCCGCCGGTTGTGTTGCTCCCCGATGGCGCTCGCGGCTACACCGTCGGCTCTCCTGGTTCGCCCTCCTCCCTCTCCCCCTCAATGAGCAGTTTCACGTGTCGGGCGGCACGCAGTTCGTGAAGCTCGTGAACAATTCGTCGAGTCGCCTCGTCATCAAGTTCATGTCGCCTCCTCCCGGCTTCCAAATCGACTTCGAACCCGTCTTCCTCGACCCGGGACAGGGCGAATTCGTCCTCATCAAGTACAAGGTTGAGCCTCCTTCCAAGAATGAACATGAGCAGGGCGGTTCTGCGGGAGTGCAGAAGGTCTCCGTCATGAATCTGGTCGTGCCCGACATCGGCCTCAAGGACCCGTCGATGGCACTTCGCGATCAGCGCGGCCACAGCGTGCTCGCCATCTCCTGCGTCGTGCTGCCCCACTGGGAGCCGGCTCTCAAGCAGACTCCCTGAACGGCGTCCCCCATCCCCCGCGCGGAAGTCCCTCTCCCATTCGATAAATGATCATCGTAGAGATTGGCAAGAGGCGAGAGAGCCTTCTGTTGGACTTGTTCAATGGAAGCGTGCATTCCATCCAATCTTTGGACATGCGCCCTTTTCATGCTCCAAACATAAGATAACAAAGCAGACTTTATTGCAATAAATGAGCTTCGGTTACGACCAGCTGCTGGTCATTTCGATGAAGATCGCAATGTTTGGGGAGAGTCGAGGCCGTATAAGTAGGATGAATTTGTTTCAATTATTGTCCTGAGGCGTGTCCCCAACTTTTGTCCGCACCGAGGTCGCGACCAAAAACGGGGGTTTTGGTAAGGCGGCAGATGACTTTGCAAGTTCGCCCATCGAGCTACAACAATGCCGCTTTTACTACGCTCCAGCGGAGCGGAGCGACGCTGCTTTTTTAAAAGCTATTTTTCATCATCAGAGCACCTACCGAGAAGATGAGAGGCAAAATCCTTACACCGCTTCCGTCAAATCAATTAAACTGACGGAAAAAAAACCAAAGACCAACGACAAATTCCGAAGAGATAATAAAGTGATTGTTTTGAGGCTGCTTAAACAAGCAATGACAATAGAGATTTATTCGAAGGTAAACGAATCACAGAAATATCGATTTTGACCGAGAAGGGGGAAGACCATCTGCTCTGCTTCCTCAGAGAAGTGGCGCTTTCAGAGGACGATGCGCCACAGCAGCCATGGTGCTAGAGCCCACTACAACTTGGCTTGCTTCGAGAGTTTTTGCAAAACCTCGTAGGCGGCAAGGCGCCACGACGACTTCGGCTCTTCCGCCTCGGCTTCTCTCGCGGCAGCACGACATCGCGAGCTTGCTTCTCCGGCGAGACGGGCTTCTCCTTGTCCGGACCCTGAAACTTAACAATTCCACGTTTTCCCTACCGGGAACGGCTCGGGCGGCGTTCCCTTCGGCTTCTCCTCCGCCTTCTCCTCCTAGGGAAGTTCTTTTATGGGCAACAAAGCAACTAACCGGGACGACCTCGAGGTCGGAGCCGATTTGGAAGGCTTCGTTTAGCTCCGGGTCGAACTTGATGGGCTCGCGTATCGACTGGGACTCGGCCTCGACGTGTTCCTGCAAGATTCGCCTTGAACAAGGAAGAAGGAGACTCACGAGATCTTGCCCCTCGACGTAGGAATGGAGGACTAGGGGACCTCGGAATTTGAAGTCCTTTCCCTTGAACGCTTGCGGCATCGGCTCCTGATTACGGTAATTGTGAAATTCGTTCTGAGAACCTTGGCCTTCTTCCTCCTGGCAGGCGGCAGCCCGGCCACGGGGATGGGCTTCAGGCCCGGAGCCTGCTCTGGCTGAGGCGGCGGAAGGGACGGACGCGGCGGTAGCGGTCGCGGCAGAGGCGGAGGGGTCACCATTGGTTCCGGTTCTGTTTCCTTAGTTTTCTTCGTAAAAGTTAAGAAACTGTAGTTGGCTGGAGGTCGCTCCACATTTGCCGCATTTGCCGCTTCTTCCTCCTTTTTTTGTTTTCGGTTGCGGAAGTAGAAGTAGCAGGCAATCGCGCCTGAACTCATTTTCCTCAAGAGAAAGTAAGGAGGACCGGCGACGAGGAGCAGGACTGGTAGAACTCCTCCAAGAACGATGATGAGGAAGACGGTCGTCGTCGAGATGCCTCCCTTTTCCGTCGTCGACTCTTCTGAAGTTGACTTTCCTACACTGAAGAAGAAGACAAACCAGCTGTTGTCACTTCTTCGGTCGGCGTCGTGCTCGACGGCGAGGCTCCTAAAGTTTTCTCTCGTTCTACATAGATTTCTAGAGTTCTGTCAACGTTTTTGGGGTGGAGTAGATTTGTTTGCGGCGGCGCTGCCAGGAATTACACTTTTCTGCATGGCATTTTTCAAAATGCCAATGTTCTAGTGCCACGATTTGGCACGCCATTCACATTCAGATGGCATGCCAATTGTTCAAATGTCAAGTGCCCAAATACTGTTTCTGGCTAAGACAGTTAGCATGATGGACGAAAAGCCTCGAAAAACCACTGTCTATAAAAGATGCGAGCATTCTGCATCCGCCAGAAAAGACATTCGGGCACTCGGCAAGTGAACTATTGGCATTTTATGTCTTGGAATCCCGGAAATGGCATTCGAGAATTTACATTGAGAGTTGGCATACAGAAAAGTGTCATTCTTTATAGCGCCGATGTGGCTTTCATTCTCCGTTTGATCTAATTTTTCTTGAGATACTTGTTTGTATGTGGAGTCTAGCCAGCCGAGTAGGATGACGGCGCTCGGCGGCGTCGGTGCTCGGCTCTTGTTTGACGTCTGCGGAAGATGCCTTCTGCGTAGATGACTCAGCCCCTGGCTTCGGAGTATCGGTCTTCTCGCCAGCAGAAGCTTCTTTGGTCGTGGTTTGCTCTTTCCGCTCTGTAGTGGTAGTGGTAGTGGTCGTCGTAGTTGATGTAGTGGTGCTGGTAGTGGTCGGCCACATCCTCTCAGCAAACACTCCCAAGCGATACGACGACTTCCAGCAGCTTTAAGGAGTTCTTTCTTTGCAGGTTTGTACCTGTCATCTTTAATGCCGCTGCTTTTGGAGAAGTAGAAGTAGCCGTAGTAGTTTTCACCGCCATCGCACTGCACTACACTTGAACCGTTCTGAAGGAATAGCAATAAAGTTGTATGAAGCTCAAGTTAACCTTGCAGACAACTTTTGGATAGTCGCATATGTCCGAGCCGCTGATAGTTTCACTTTTGCAGTTTCTCAGCATAGTGAAGTTCGTAGTCGACTTCGTTGTGATGTTAATCCCATAGCCTGCATTTGCAGGGTGCATCTTGTTATGCGATATTAATACGAACATATCGGGTCACCGAAACTGTCCCGGCATCCAAACGCATCAGAAGTCAGCTCGATGTCAACAATTTCCAGCTTCACTGCAATTTTTTTTTTGTAAAACTATTCTATTCACACACCGTGTTCGGCAGTCACTTCTTGAGGAAGCGGCGGGAAATTTGACTTGAAAAATTCGCCGAAGAGCAAGAAGGCGATCTTGGCGCCGTCCTTGTAGACCTCCTTCACGTTGTCTACCAGCTTCTTCGCGCAATCTGGAGGTTCATGGCATTCGGCATTCACACACCCTCAGTGAAGCCCGGGTCGGATTTTGTGTCAGCATTCGAAGGCGAATTTCCGACCGAAAACGAACCCGCTGCCCCCTGAAAGACACACTATTTTTCGTGCAATGCTGTCGGCACTGCTAGAGCTTGCCCTGCATAGGTAAGACAACTTACCGCATAGTTTTGAGTGAAGCCAACGAGAAGACAGGCGATAAGAACGCCCTGCGGGAGTAGCCCCATCTAGATGTAGATGACAACAAAGAAGAACAGGAAGTGAAAAATACGGCCTGTCTAAAAACTCGTCAGCTTTATTGACCCACTCAGACAAGCTTGATCGCATAAGAAATGTCTGGATTAAAATTGCAGCTAGCAATTCAAATGAGTAATATACCGGGTGTCCCAGGAATTTTTTACATTTCGAAATGGCTAGATCTCGGAGCCCTGACCGAATTTTGATATGCGGTTTGCACCATTGGATTCAGCGTGAGATGCCGTGCAAGAAGACCACCTTTTTGTCTAACTTTGACCGTGTCTTCACCGATAACCGCGCCGTTCAATTTTCAACCACTAAACTTCTTCTCCTAAGTTTCAGCTCTCTCCCAAAGAGCCCTCGTCTCATTCTGAGGAAAGCCTGACCCTCAGCGGGTCGTTCTTGAGGAAGCAGCCTTTCGACGTCAACATTTTGTCTGAAATGAAACGCGGGGTCTTTGTGAGAGAGCTGAAACTTAGGAGAAGAAGTTTAGCGGTTGAAAATTGAACGGCGCGGTTATCGTTGAAGACAAGGTCAAAGTCCCACAAAAAGGTGGTCTTCTTGCTCGGCATCTTTCGTTGAATCCGGTGGTGCAAACCGCATATCAAAATTCGGTCTGGGCTTCGAGATCTAGCCGTTTCGAAATGTAAAAAATTCCTGGGACACCCGGTAGACATAGAGATATTACATTCAAAATGTAATAAGAGAATGATTGAAGAACTTATACTTCCTGCGATCTTGTGATTTACTAAAGTACAGAAAACAATGTGTTGAAACTTTATTAGATTCAGAATGTGTAACAACCTTGAAGAAGCTTGAAAGAACGACGCGTCCGAAAGTTGCAAAGCCAATTTTTCTACATTGCCTGTTGGTGACGTCATGTTTTTGTTGTTGTTCACGGGCCATCATCCGCGCATGCTGGATACAAGATGACTGCAATTGTTTTCTCGATCCGTCCCACTGATGTCGCGATTGAAATGCCTTTTCCCTGAACTGTGTAAGGCAGCTTAAAATAGTGAGTGTGCTTACCAAAAACGGTAGTTCCCGTTGATGAACTTTCCATTGATTGGGAGTAGACATGAATCCCAAGTCCACTTTTGATCATTAGTGCGTCTATTGTGTAGTGATCCATTCACCATTTACTAATCGTAGCAAAGAATGCATTATTTGAATGATCTCCATAGCCGAATTCATATCGTCTGTCAGTAATCTAGGCTGCTGATCGTGCAAATTCTTGGTGGAAAAAACAAATTGAAGTTCTCGCTAATGCAAGAATGTAATATGTTTCTCTTAGTCGAATTATGAAGTATTCTGTGATCGTGTTTAGCGGTGACCTAAAAGAAGGGCAATCTCAGAGGAGCTGAACTAACTGTGAGTTGACATTAGTCTCGGTTGGCCAAAACAAACACGGCAAGATCTTGAGCTTCTTTTGCTGCGGATGATTTGCTGTCGACAATGTATGCGTCCACGAAAGCTCGATATTTATAATCACTAAGAAAGGAAATTGCAAATTAAACAACCGAGTAAATCTCGCGAAAAAGTAGATAAATAGTGGAGAAATCTTGTTTTTAAGCTAGCGCGCTCGAGACGCGTTGCGGAAAGACGACGAGAGCAGCCGAGAGTCAGAGGAGATCTCTGGTGAAGAAACTTCTCGCCGCGCGTGTCGCGGACGCGTTCCTTGCAACATGCAAACTTTGATCACAGCTTCACAGGGAAGCGATTTCCGCTTGAGAGTGTTTTGCAATGTGCAAACCAAGTATCAATGTGACGACGCTGCCATACTCACACTATCATAGCAACTCAAGCGCTTTCTGACTCGACAAGCTTGCGCACGCTTTCTGCTGTTGCCCTTCAGCACAGCGCCTCGTCTCTTGAAACAGGCTCATTTTCTCATCCCTTGAACTATGATTCCCAACTTTTTCTCCACGTCTCTCTCTCATCACCCTCCCCTCCCCCGCAAGTCTCGTTCGACAACTCTTCATTGTTCGGACCAGCGCTCGCCGGGAGATTTGGCCCCGTTTCAAGGCGTTTCCCTTCAAACAACGTCCATTGGGTTCATGGAGTCTTCTTTTCTTCTGCTCATCTGCCTCCTTTTTCACTCAGCCTCCTCTTGCTTGAAAACTATTCCTACTGAAAGAACTATTTTCCCCACTCGTAAACCGAAGACCACGACGCGAGTCTCGACGACGACCACGACTCCCCCTACAACTTCAACCAGCACATCAACTTCCACTTCAACTTCGACCTCAACGTCAACGTCAACGACGACGACTGGCGCCTGTCCCGAAGGATGGACTTTGATGGAGTTCGATGATGTCTTCAGCTGTTACCTGGTATGGCTCCCTTCATTCTAATGAAGTGTCAGGTTCTAAATGGCCCCCCGAACACTTGTGGTGAGCTCAGCGGTTGTGTTGTTGGTTTTGTGAACAGCGGGTGTGTGGAGGCGCAAGCTGGTTGCGAGGCGGTCGGTGGTAATCTTGTTTCGATTCATTCACTGGTCGAGAACAATTACGTCACTGATAAGTCTCTCTTTGTTCATCACGAAAACCCAGTCGTTCGCCGATTTAGACGTGCACCCATTCGTTTGGTTTCAGCCATCGCCAACGCGATGACATACCCAGAAGTCTTCGGCTATCCAACAAGCAGCTATGGCAATCAGTGGCATCAATACACATGCATTGGTCTGAAGACGGATGTTGTCACATCGGAAAATGTACCGCCGCCAAAGTCGGATTGGTACTGGAGAGATGGGACTCCGTTCGATTTTGACGGTTTCCTTTTTGGATCTTACGAGAACAACGGACAATATGTCGATATGATGACCGGATTGACCATGTGGGTGATGCAGGATTGCGCTACGCTGGCACCGGTGACTGGCGGCTGGAACGATTTGACCTGCACTTGGGTGAGTTCTTTTTATTTGAATGATTCAAGCTGCGTCGTTTGCAGCACCAGAAGAATGCCGTTTGCAAAAGACCAGCGGCCGTTTAGATCGACTTCTCGCTCACATTAGTGTTACTAACTGGAACAGTGCAATAAAGGAGTGTCACGTAGTGCAAGAGCGCTGGCTTCTCAAGGATCTGATTGGGGTCAAAGCACAGCGTACGCAATATCGTTTCACTGCTTTGTTTCAATCGACTATTGCGATGAAGGCAGGCCACGACGCGATCAAGACGGTTAAAAATCCGCTTTCCTACAGTCGAATTGAAAGGGTTCACATGAAAGTGCGTGAGCCGTTCTAGAGTGTGTGATTTGTTCTGAAGAGATTGATACCATCTATTCATTGCAGTTGTAATGCTGTTATGCTTTCATCTGGAAATGATGTCTAAATAACCAGCTCTTTTTATCGACGCATTACAGTAATGCAGTCAAAAAAGCCAAAGTCGGAGGGCTAAAGGATCGATAATAATTTTTTTTGGTAAAGAACTTGTCATGTAGAGAATATTCTTCATTAAATTGCGACAGTATCGGATGAAGCGAGTGGTATAGGTTAACTTCGTTTCCATGTTCTCGTTTGATGTCGTTAAAGGAAATTAAAGAGCCATCAAAAAAGTCTGCTTTGTCTGTTCGCGGTTCGGACATTGAAAGGCAGTCCAAAAATACAATGAACGATGGCGGTTTTTTCCTATAAAGTTTATAACAGATTCAATGAAGTGACGACTTGCTTGTTGTGTGCAATAATTCCCGTGATGCAATAACCGAATTTGGAGTTTTTCGCACTCTTTTTCTGTCATATTGCTGGCTGCTATCGTTCGGCAAGCTTCTTAGCTTGTTGTTCAATAATCGATAATGAGACTAAAACACAGATCAATTTCAGGACTGTGCAACAGGTGACTCCTTTCTTACAATTAGTCAGTAGTCCGGTATACGCGGCCCACATAACGAGATGTAAAATCGCTGCAAGTTTTTTTTAGCTCATTAAAGCAAAACTGAATTGAGAACAAAAATGAGGAAAATGATGGCTCGAGCCAAAAGAAAAGTTTGAGAGACGGGCAGCTGCGGCGAGCCAAAAAACCAGTGAAGAAAAACGCTTGCGGCGCGTGTAGCGAGCGGCTTGTCCCCCGTTCACAGTCAGCGTTCAAAGAACGTACTCTATCGCTCTTGCTCGATTGCAACAAGCATCAAACTACAAGGTCAACTTTATTCTGAAAAGCAACAAACAACTTTATTTGTCGTTTTCTAAGTCGAGATCAGTCGTACATAGTGCAGCAACACTGCGAACTTCAATTCAGTGATCATCGTTGTTGATTTCAGCGATCGAGGGAAAAAATGGCAACCAAAGAAGCCACGAATTAGACTTGAGGAATCTTCTTAAACCTATAGGGAAGTCGTAGGCATCTCCAGGTAGACAGCCGCTTCCGTCGAGTCGACAAACCCTCGCTGAGCCCTCGTCGCACCTGGCACGGTGTTGTCGAGTAGAAAAGCCAAGAAGCCGCCGAGAAGCATGCGACTCGTGAGAACAATTCCAAGAGCGTCGTCGGCTATTGTATTTCCTGAACCCTTTTTCTCCTCCAGATTTGGCTATAAACCTGTGTGTAAAGGAAATTCCTCAAAGTGCTTGCAGACTGTCATAGCAAAAGTCACCGAAAGTCCGATGATGCTCAAATTGCGAGTGCACTTCAAATCGATTGACTGAAGAGTGAAAACTTAGGAAAGAACACCACCTGAAGATTTGACACGGCCACCCCGGTGATCATTCCCGTTCCAGTGAAGACAACGGCGCCGACAATCGCCTCGGGGATGGTGGCGAGTACCGCGGCTGCCTTCGTAAAGACTCCGATGAGGATCAGGATGGCGCCGGCCAATTGCATGGTCACGCGACTCGCGACCTTCACGTGACAAGATGAAATTATGTATCGTAGGTCAACAATTGCAGCACTCACCCGAGTGACTTGCAAGATGGCGATGTTCTCCGAGTAAGCAGTCGCCCCAACGCCGACACCCATCACAGCGTCGAGAAACGTGCCGAAGCCCTCAACCATAATCCCCCGATTCACAGCATGGCGAGGTGGCTGTCTGAAACAAACTCGCAACGTGTTCACTTGGCTTGCTTGCCTCTGACCGGAAGTACGGGCGCATGTAGCGTACGAGCCAAGAGTATCGATAACGCATGCAATTGCGGCAGCCAAGAAACCAATAACGAGTCCGGAATGAAGTCGTGGTGGACCGAACTGGCCTGGAAAGGAAAAGTTTTCGACGGAAACAAGGATTGCCAGGAAAGGGAAGCGAAATCCACGGCGACTTGGAGACGATGTCAACCGCTTTGGGTAAATCCGTGCGTGCTGCGCCGTCCTTCGGTTCCAGATCAAAAAGTGTCAAGAGAAAACATAAGAACCAGAGAAAAGCGATGCCGATCAAGTACTAAAAGCTGCTTCTGCAGTGTTATCTTACTGGGAATTGACCGAATAGACGAAAATGCGTTCTCAATAGGCGTCTCTTGGAGAATGAATAATAGGGAGTGGGCACTTCGACTTGCTCCAAGTAAGTGATCATGAATCCGAGAAGAATGGCACCTCTGGAAGCATTTTCAACGAAAGAGATAACTTACAGTATCCCGATCCAATGTTGAGAGATCTTAGGTCCAACAGCGGGAAGAATTGAGAGAGCGAGAAGTAATAGCAATGGGAAGATGGTCACTGGTCCGATCCGAGGACTCAAACGACCAATGAGTCCCGTTGCACCAATAAGCATCATAGCGGCTGATGCTACCATCAGACTGCCTTCAAGCTAAACGCGTCGCTCCGCCGCTTGACGAAAGGTTTACTGTCTGCATTTTGACCATCCATTCCTGCTCGTCGACAACGGTTGTCTGTGAGATGTTGCATTGATTTTCGGGAAGTCTGCCGTAAGCCATAACTGCGGAAACAAAGGCGAACGACGGTCCGTGTAGAATGCACAAACTGAAGAAGAGTAAAAGAGAGAATCCACAAGCGAACCGCAATCCAAAGGTCGTCTGGAGCAGCGTTGCAATGCCCGACGTGACGAATGTTGCAGAGATCATGCGTGCTCGGATTTCGAGGGTTGCCGCGCCAGCGCAGATCAATTCCGAAACAAGGTAAGGCGCCGTTATCATTCCGATGATGCAGGCAAGAGCTTGCTAGAGATGTCAGTGAGCACATAAAGAGGTTTACCTGAAATCCAAGGAGAATGGTGACGGACAAGCTGGGAACATCGTTGACGCCGTATTGCAATGGAGACTCAGCAGCCTTCGCAACCATCATCAATGCGAGAAGAGAAAGAGAATGTTGGTGGCCGGACTGTTGTGGAAAAGGTCACACCAACTTAGAAAACTAGGACAAGGACGAGGGAGGGAGAGCGGCACCGGTGGTTGAGCTAACCGGAAGCCTGGGACTCCTTGGACCGCATGATTCACATTTTTGTTAAGAAGCTAACTCTGTCAATGACGAAATTCATCGTTCTTTTCACGTTGTTTCAACCTGGCATCCTTCAAAAGATGGTACATCAAGCAGACGTTTTTGTAATTGCCGCATGTGCTTGACAGAAATAGGCGTAAAATATGCGGCAACTTAGCCTCGCCGCTCGTCCGTGCGCTTTCCCCATCGGGCTACTTGCATTCGCCGAAGTGAGCTGGTTAAATCGACGGGTCGCGTGACGCAAATCAATTGATGAATGGGCCAGATGGTCACACCTTCAAGAACGCAGACGAAGGGTTTTTGTGGTGAAGTCGAGAACAACCAAGATTCAACTCAAAGATAATTTTGAGTTGCAATGCGATATACTGACATCGTGCGATTTGAGACTATCCAAGGCTCATTCGGAGCTTCTTTCTTGGCAGGCAGCGAGCCAGGAACTATACGGCAATAGCAAGAAGCAAACCGTTCTTAATTTTGCGAATGCGAAACGACACCAGCAGAGCCGTAGGTTGGTCCCTATCGAACAAGACGTGATGTCTGTCTCACAAGCAAAACTTCGGGGTCTCTTCCCGGTCGCCCATCAGAATTGGTGATTGATTACGCACTTGGCCACAGTTCGAGGCGTCTTGGGTATTTTTGCAACTATAGGCCTGTTCTTGTTTGTTCCGGGGTGATCTCTCTCCGATGCCCACCAGGATGGCAGGCAATACTGCAACGCGTAGTCAGACAGAAATCATTAATCAAATAACTTCCGCATTGCCTGACTTTTATAAATACCTCCTTGCACAAACAATTTCAGATGCCAAACAAATTCATCGTCGGGGTGTCGTCGCATGAAAGTGGGTTAAGGGGGCGGTTAGAGTGGCTCTCATTGTTCGTCGCCGCATCGACCCTTCCCTTCCAAATCGACTTTGCTACCGTGATCAGTCGACTCGGCGGCTCTACAAATTCAGCGAAATCAACTCCTTGCTCAAATATGGCACACTTTGCGAACAAGGTCGTTATTGTTACTGGTAAGCTTTGCCTCTCATCACCGAAGACCCCCGCTTTAGGGTCCAGTAATGGTATTGGACGAGCAACGGCTCGGCTTTTCGCCCGTGGTGGCGCTTCTGGCATTACAATAACTGGGCGCAATAAGGAGGCACTTGAGGTTTGCTCTGTATTCTGTCTATGTCTTTGTCGTGTGTTGCAGGAGGCGAAGCGTGAAATCCTTGGAGAAAGTACGGTTGTGAGGGTGCTTCCACTTCTCGGCGACATAACAGATGCTGCTTTCCGAAAGGACCTAATCGATCAAACCCTCGAACATTTCGGCAAATTGGACATTCTTGTAAGTGTTCTGCGACTTTTATGGAGAAGAAGAGGAAAACCTCGCAATCTCATAAAGAAAACCAATTTGATGTTATTTTCTGGCATTCCCTATAAATTAGTTTTCAAGATCAACAATGCCGGTGCCGGAAGTCCTGGACCCACGGCTGTGCCAGAAGGTCCCGGTCTCGAGCACTCCCTTGAACACTTCGATTACATGATTAATTTGAACGCTCGAAGCGTGCTGGCACTTACACAGCTCGCGGTCCCGCATCTGGAAAAGACGCGTGGGGAAATTGTGAATGTCAGCAGCATCAGCAGTCTTTCAATTGCCGTAAGTTAACCTTCTGGCAGAGATGACTGGTCTTTCAGACACCAGCGTTTCCGTACTACTCAGCGGCCAAGGCGGCTTTGGATCACTTGACACGGTCGATGGCTGTTGCCTACATCTCCAAGGACATTAGGGTCAATGGAGTGAAGTACGTCCTTATAGATCTGCATTCAGTTGATGAAAGTCTTGCAGCCCTGGAAGTATTGAATCTGAGTTTATGCTGAAAATGGGCCTCCCGAGAGAAGCTCTCACTGAGGCAAGCTCTTTTCACCAGAAACTAAAGGTTCTCTTTCAGTTCTACAGTGCCAACTCAAATCCAGCAAAAGTGCCAATTGCTCGTTCGGGAACGGTTTGGGATATTGCAAAGGCAATTGCTTTCCTGGCAGATCGTGAGCAAAGTGAATTTATCATCGGCATCAAGTAAGTGGCTTCCACTCAGCTTTCAGCATTTCAGTCTCGTTGTCGACGGCGGTGCCACGCTAAGCATCCCGATGTTTACCAGTCCTTAACGTTAAATATTCCTTTTATTGGATCAGACCATAAGTCTTTGCACATTTGGAACTTTCTCGCGTTCTAAGGACTCTTTTAGCCCCAATCGTTGACGACTGTATACTACACATCCCACCCACTCTACACGCCAAATTTGGGCTTCCGGCGTTGCTTGCTGTGCCAGAAACAATTAAAAGTATGCAGCGTA
>JAQIXL010002236.1:0-13840 GCA_034700245.1 Poikilolaimus oxycercus | reverse complement strand
GATCTCCTAGAGTTCTCCGAACTCCTGACCACGATAGCTTCTTCTCCTAGACACCTTCGGAAAAGTTGTCTGAGTTATCACCTGAAGCTTGTATAAAAAAGTATGCTTTTAGCGTAAATAAACTTTTTTCTGCACCCGCATTGTCTTTTGCATCAACTCTCATGCGAAGCATATTGAAATTTCACAAAAAGGACCAGCAAGCATGTTAATTGGGAAAACGCCATGGACAATGTATTCAGTCCTACTCGTCATCGTCGTCCAGGTTGGTCGTTCTTCAAGCTCACTGACTCCGCGGATATTCAGATGAAGCTCTTGGCGGTGCGCGCCGACGCTGAAGACAAGGAGCGCTGCACGGAGGTTCGGCTCCTCGACAGCGTCATTCACCTGCAGGTGATCGTGCGCGAGGACCACCACCTGGACGTCTTCGTGATCTTCGCACTGCTGCGGCTCGGACAGAGCGCTGGTAAGCAAGAGCTTTCTGGCGTAAACTGCTTCTCACAATCAGAAGCGAATGCTCTCATGGACGCTGTCGACTACAACAAGAAAGAATTCCAGTACAATAGCCACAAAATTACAACTACTGGAGCTTCAGAGACATCCGCGTCCGTGTGGGCGCCCGTCTCTTCAACGTCGCCGAGCAAGGCATGAAGACGCTGAAGGTTGTTTTCTCCAGCGGTGTCACGACGCTTGGAAGGAACTCGGCATCGAAGACGGACAAGAGGCGCGCGTGCTGCTCACCGGCGAAGTCGACCCTTTCCCGAAGGTGCGCGCGGCCACTGCCGCGCAGCTGCTCTACGTGCCCGTCACCGCCGGCCGGCGTCTCCTGTACGCTTGCATCGATACGGGTGGATCAAGAGAAGCCTTACAATCCCCTCTCAGGAGCCCAAGTATCGGTGATGTCGCTGAAGCTGGTCCGCGGCTATGGCCTCGAGGCGAGCATCGACGCATCGGCCGCCGTCGAGGTGTTGGGCGCCGGCGCGAACACCAGTGCTTCGCTTGGTGCCCTGCCGGGTAGATTCTCTTTCCTGCAGGTGGGAAGGACATTGCAGTGTGCCTGGAATTCACTGGCAATCGACCGATCACGTGGAACTTCTCCGTCTTCGAGTATCTGCCAATCGGCGCCGAGTAGGAAGCTCTAAAAGTTGAAACAGAACCCCTCCAGGCTCATCCTGGGCCTCGACTTCCTCACCGCCTACAAAGCCAACATTAACCTCACGGTATTGACTAAAACGATCCCTATCGCGCAGAACCGTCGTCTCGAACTGCGAGATGAGGGTGGCATCGCCCTCTCGCTGGTCTTCATGAAGCCGTCGACAGACGAGCTCGTCGACGACATGCGCACCTCGCGCACTGACACTTCCCACCACGGATAAAGGCATCCCGGAATATTTTGGAGGCACAAATATTTACAACTTTTGTACACTATGACCATTAGCAAGAGGAGTTCGTCGAAGGAAGAGATGACTTTGAAAGCGGGTCGAATCATGGAAACGATTGCTCTTAAAACACTTCGAATTGTCTTCATGTGTGATCATTTGTTGAATCATTTGTACATTGGTCAGAGAAATCTAAACACTTCCAAGTCATGCAATTTGTAAGAAGGAGACTATAATTTTTGAGCCAAGGGACAGACCAAGGGAACCACGGGACACCTGCACTCGTAGCAAAATACAGGTTTTCTTCAAAATGCACGTGCGCTTGACAACTCTCGAGTTGCTAGGAGAAAGAGAGTTGAGATGCTCAACGTCTACGAGCTTCAGCGTCCGTCTTGGCTTCGAATTCTTACGCTTGTCGGCACGGGTGTAGCCATCTTGACCTTTCTTCCTCTTATACCCCTGGTACTTCGTAAAGCACCTCAGGAGTCTGTTGTGCACAAATCCCTCTTTACACTTTACTTGGTCAGTTTTTTTCAAGTATTCAATTCTGATTGTGTTTATGTGTTGGTGCTTCTGCACACTGTGCAGATATTTGGTCTCTCTGATCTCACGCTAGTGCCACCGCTGTTCTCGTTTTACTGCGGCGGTCCTCTCTCGGAAACGTTCAACGTGTCGCCGTATCTTCAACTGGTAGTCATCGTGGCGAAATGCATTCCTCCAGGCCTCATTCTTCGCCATCACCACACTTGGGTCGTCATGTGTTTCATTTCAATTTTTATATCGTTTCATGGTAGTGGAGATACTAAATGATCTGAACTTGGAATTCTCAGAGTGTTTTGGAGCAAAGTCGATTTCGCGCATCAGATCGTGCTTTTGGCATTTTCGTGATTCTCTTTGACATCATCGTCGTTACGATTATGATCACCAGTTTGCGCTTGGCATTTTCAATCGACGTTGAAGTTCGGCGCGAATTTCTGCTAAACGTGCGTTTATACCTGCATCCAATGGAAGCGTTGGTTTTCTGCAACAGATCAGCGCAGAAAAGTACGAAAATCTTGTCGATTTGCCGAATTTCGCAGCATTAGACAGTCGTCTCAATGGTTGGTTTGATGTTTTCACGAGCTTTAACATGGTCCTTGGATGCGTCTGGACATTTGTTCGTTCTGCTTCAATTACCAATTGTTGACAGATAATAATTCCTAGCGGATTCATGAGCATTCGGACTTTGAAGCGACGGCTTCGCAACCACACAATCAGTGCTCAAATGCTTCAACTCGAGCAGCGCTTTATGCGCACTATAATCGTCCAGGTTAATTGTTGGTTTGGTCTTTTACGGGCAGAAAAACCAAACGGTTTCCGCTTTACTGTAATTGTAGACGCTTGAAAGGAAAGAGTAAAAGTTTGGTGATCCTAGATACTTTGTAGATTGCCGTTCTTCTTTGTTGTTCCGGTCCCATGATTGTCGCGACCTATGCATTTTTCACAATGAAGGTGGAATTGCGCTACGGTATTGTGCCCTTGCCAGTCATTGCACCTTTTTCAGGCACTCAACATGTTCTTATCGCTTTGACCTGCCTCATGTCGCCAATTAGCAATTGTGTGGCGATCGGCATGAATCGAGCTTATCGTAAAGCTCTCGTCGAATGGGTCAAATACGCTTTTGATTTTACGCGGATCACTGCGCTGCCCGTTTCCTCTGCAGTTGCACCGTCTGGTACAAGTCATTCGCTCATCATCACTTGAATCTCGTGCTGAATTAAACAATTACGAGCTTTCGAGCTGGGCTCCACTATTGTGCAAGGGTGAATATACCGCAGAACCGTCACCGCGAACAGTGAGGAGAAGGAGCCATCGCTCTTTCAATGGCTTTCATGAAGCCTTTCATGGAGATCGAGCACCAAGTATTTGAAACAAATATTTACACGTTATGTACAAGCAGAAACATTACGGAGTCAGTCGAAAAGAGCAATCATATCGTTGATCGAAGAGATGAGATGCTTTTGGAAGCGCGACGAATCCTAAAAAGCTACTTCCAGAATACTTCGCCGTGGAATACCGTGTTGTCAGCCGACTTGTAGGAGGTGATGTGGGCGAGTATGGAGTGGTTGCCCTGGTAGCGATAGCAAATGCCTGCAATAGGTTAAAAACCGTGCGAGAAATTCACCGTAGCCGGTCTTTGCAACGGCACCGAAACACGCCCCAAGCCAAGCTCCGTCTATGTCGGCGTCCTCGTTCTGTTGATTCGTGCAAACGGGAACCTGACAACTGTTCTGCTAGGTCTATCTTCCTTACATGGGAAGTTGAGAGAAGCCATTGCTGAGCAAAGACGAAGTCAAGGAGCGGCGAGGCGTAGCCCTTGTACTTGGACAAAACGTATAGGACGAAGAGATGACGGTCGACACCTTGACCGAGCATGCACTCTTTCGTGTTCTTCACATGCCGTTCACAGGCCTTGCGAAGAAGTGCAATTCGTGTGATATTCTGCAAATCTTACGCTCTCCCGTCCTCTTACGTTCTGGTTCGAATCCAGCATGGCACGGACGAAATCGCAGCTCTCTTTCGTCGCGGCTCGCAGCGTTTCAGTTCTGGAGTTCTTGAAGAAACGGACCGAAGCTGGTTCATAGGTTTGCACAAACTTTCCTTGATCCTAAGAAGATATATTGTGCCATTGAGGTAGAGGACCGACCTTGAAATTAGCCAACTGAATGGCCATTTGCATGAAGGCATCTGGTGAACATTTGGCTTCCTTGATTCTGCCCTTTCCAAAGTCCCTGAAAAGGTATTGAGGCAAGAAGAAGAGAAACCTGAAATAGGTCGCAGCTAGATCGACATCTTCTCGTTGTGGTTGCCAGATGCTGTGGCACCGCTCGATCTCAGTGGCCATCTCGTTTGTTACGTTGAACTGAAGAGGCTCAGCCCATTTGATTCCCGATCTAGCCGTCTCGCGGGGTCTCGCAACTTGACGCTTTTGTTCTTCAAGCGTACCGGGGTTACTAAGGATCCAGATTTGTGGTGAGTCAAGGGGCATACGGTAAGATTTGAGTTTCCATAAACATGTGGTTCTCATAAATGTGGTCGAACTCGGCGCCATCGCCCGTCGAGTGCTCGCCCACACAGCCCCGCCGACCATTTCTGGCTACGACGTGATTCAGCGACTTGTCCGCCCAGCGGTTCGCGCCGTCGCCGGTTAGCATGGCCAGAAGATGTGCATCGAGACCTTTTGGGTTTTCCTACAAGCTTGTTCCAATTTGTTCCCCTGATCAACTCACCTCACTGTAGCCATATTCCTCGTCGACAACCGAGATGAAAAAGGCAGAACTTTCGATAACTTCGAGGAAAGCGCGATTTTGCTCATTCTCGAGGAAGAAACGCCGTCGGTTTCGGGCCCAGGAATCTCTGGGAAACGTTTTCAACAAATTCAGCGTACCGCCTGTCAGTAGTCAAAGCTGGCACTCGAGAAGACGATGAAGTGTCGCGTTCATTTCGCTCCATCAGCTCAGCAACAATCTTGATGAGTTCATCTAAGGAGTACATGCAGTTGTTCTCATCGCACATTTCGATCTTGTAGAGAATGCCTTGATACTGAACAACAATGTGTCTAAAGTACTTTTCAGTCGCTTCTGAGAATTTAAACCTTGACACTCCATAATTTTCCAGATGATCGAGATTCGTGCCTGGGACGCGCGTGATGGCGTACATCTGCTCGTAGTGCGCCGCTGAGAGAAGGCCGTTGCCAAGCTGGGTACATGTTCACCAGATACTAGGAATTGTCTTACCGGTCTCAGGTCCTGCCGGTCCATCGCTAGATGGCTCATAAATTCAACATAGGCGAGACGAGCCACTCTTACGGCAAGGACCACCGGCACAGCTCTAAAGAATTCTTCACTTAAATGAAGACAAACTTGACGTTGTCGACCATAACAACCGATGAATTGATGTGAAGAGGTTCACGGCCGGCATGATAAGCGTACTTCTCCCAGAGACCCGAAACATAGTTATCCGACTTGAACCACAACACTGGAAACTGGGAGTTCAAAACTTGATCTCTTACGTCGCGCGTAGAACTGCAATTGCGGTCCTTCTTCGACAAGAAACTTCTGCGCCTTTGCCTCCAAATCGCCGTACTCTTCCTAGCTCGTGCTAATGAAAAGTGTGCTCCCAAACCTCGCTCAGAATTGCTTTCATAGAGACGAGGTATCTCTCAACAGTCTCGTCCGGGCTTGGAAGGGGTAGCGTCGGCAGCAACGATTCGCAAGATTTCAGCTGTAGAGGTACATATTTGACGAGCGTGGCAAGAACCTAAATGTTATTTGCTCTTCTCTTGTAAGGGAAGAATTACCATCCAAATCTTTGATCTTAGCGATGGTTTCTTGGGATTTTCAGAGAGAATTCCCTTGTAGGCAAAGTAGAAATGACGAAGGATAGCGCGGACAACCAACACTGGAAGAGTCACCGTAACCACCGTAATAAGTCCCACTCGAAGAATCTGAAAACAATCAAGACACTTTGCTTTTGCTACCTCTTTAATGTTTTGTGTGATCGATTTCCCACTCAAGGTCAGAACGAGCATTGCGCTTCGAGGACGTTGAAGGTGGTACGTCGTCGCCACTCCCAAGCTTCCAAAATAGATCCATGGACTTACTGGCCATAGCCCATTCCGAATGGAGTTCTGAAGAGGAGATTTACTGAAAGCCGAGACACTCACCCAGGTACGGTAGCGAAAGCGCTCGAGTCGGCTTGGAAAATGCGTGTAAAGGGGAAATGACGGAGGGAGCGAGGTCGACGGTGAGCTGCCCGCGCTTTCTCTCGTCATGCTTTAGACAAGCTACAATATCGAGTACCAGTATCGGCTTGGGTTCCCGGGTTTTAAGGACGCAACGCCGAGAACGAAGTACAATGTTCGTCGACGGGACGCCTTATCAAAGGCGGCGTCCTTCCAAACGAGCTACGCATGTGGTCCTCCCGGGAGGAGACGACAAGCACATGGCCACTGTTTGCGTCATCTTTGCACGTGTAAAGTGTTTTTAAGAAGAAAGAAGCAACAAAAGATGAGGTGATGTCAAGACGCCTTCACCCGCTATTCGCTGAAATCTCTTTGTTGGCCAGAAAGCGTCAGCTGAACTTAAACGGTCATTGAACACTTTGGGAATTTTGGGCCGGAGAGTCGAGATAAGAGGCGCGACGGCCGGTTGCTCCTTGCACCTTGTGCACGCCTAAATGTTTTGTGTTTCCCTGGACCCACGTGAGGAGGGAGGCTGTGACGAAGTTAGGCTCTTGTCAAGGACAGGCTGAAAAGATGACTGCCAGCATGGCGCCAACCCACTTTTGAACAGAAATAAGCAACAACAAAGTGATCAATTGAAACGCTGCTAACATGAGGGGCTTTACTACTAAAAAGCAAAAGACGACAAAAGCCATGAAAAGCAAAACATTAAATGATCATATCGCTCGATGTGTGATGATACATGGAGTTATGGTCCGTCGTCGATGTCCAGGCCTGTACTACGCTGCTGTTGCTTCGACAGCTCAGTCTTCGAATCCAGCCAGAGATGACTCGGCGATAAGGACCGAAGTGCCACATCGTTACGAGCGGCCAGAGAAGCGGAGTAATTCCTGAAGCGAGCTTGTTAAGGAGAAGCTTCCAGACCCATCAGTTGGAAGAGGGCCTCCTCAAAGAATGGATGCTGAACAATGTTGAACTGTAGAAGGGCATAGTCGATGATTGCGAGTCCGAAGAATGCTGGGAGAACCGACTGAATTGTGAGGATCTAAAGACGCGATCAAAAGTGATTGCTGCTAGAAACCTTCACAAGCTGCCTGTGAGTCTCGCGAGTTGACTCGCTCAAGCAGTGCTCGTTCTCACGCAAAGCCGTGTAAACCTGAAAATCTGTCAAACATTCTATTTGGTTTGCCTTTCTTCGAAAGTAGAAAATGAGTCCGTAGGCAGGAATCCAGGGAATTGTCATGTAAAGAATCGCAAAAAGGGTGTTGAAGGCAAAGTTGTTACTATTTCCCGTTACGGTAGAACCGCTGAAACTTGGTACGGCAACACATCTTTGCTACCTCAAGTCGTATTCGGGGTGCTTCTCGCGAAGCATGCGGTACATTACTCCTGGATCGCTCTCGGCGCTGATGTAGATGATCTACGCAAATGATGTCACATGGATTCGCAAACCAGAAACATGAACGAGAGGCTGTAGAGAATGAGAAGAATTAGAACGACGGATATGGCTGACGGAGGCTTCTTGACGAGTACCCAGTAGCGATATCTGCTCGAACACTTTTTGATGTTCTTGCACGTAACTTACCCAAAACAGATGGGCTGTGAGTAGAGCGAGTGGTCATAGGCATGAAGCATGCCGCAGTAGATGACGTAGCACACATGCGGGCTCACCCAGCCACACGGACCGTGAGAAATGTAGATCAAAGACGGCCCCGATGGGATCATACTGAAGAAACGCTGTCGTTCAAAGCAATTCCCTACCGCTGCATCACAAGCAAAGACGAAATACAAGCGGCGAGATCCGTAAACGCAGAATTCAGCATAAGAATTGAGTAAACGCGCAATCCCCTCGGAGTCTTGGTGAGAATCAAGACGATGAGCAGGACATTAAAGAGGATGGCGCCCAAGTTTGTGACAATGTGAAGGATAACCGAGATGAGGTCCGCCTACGAGTGGACGACAATGAACGCCGTCCGCTCTTCGTTCATGCTCTGAAAATATTTGTGATGAGATGGGTGAGCACCACGAAATTGTTCTTACCTTCGAAGAAATGAACCTTATAAGGGTCGGCCTACTACACTTATGACGACACAAATATTTTTCATTAGAAGCGGCCTGGCTGATACGCATCGGATTTGATAAAGTCGTCTTTTCAAGGGCCCACGACCGACGAGAGGCTTAGCCAGTATGAATACAGGCTACCTAATATGAGCGGTGCGTCTTCAAAAGGTGTCACCGGGAAAAAATGCACCGATTGCACGTCGAAATTTGTGACACGTTTATGGTCATCGTCAAATGATAAATCAGGATTTTGAAATCATGCAAACTTTGACCCTGGTAAAATAAATGATATTTAAACGCAACTGTAAACGTTTAGAAGTTGCTCTGTATGTTTTTTGAAAAGGAGCGTTTCGAGCTCTCAGTACTAACAATAAGACCATTTTTCGATCTCTGACACTTTATTGTCCCACGTTTCCGGAACACGCGCACCCAAGCCATCTCTTGATACTCACACGTTAGTCTAATCTCTTACAGCACAGCTTACAAGCCCCAGCTATGAGCGATGCACTTTACCGTAAGACGCGCGTGTGTCGGCATTTGCAAGCTTCATTAAAATCGTATCACGGCTCATCTGATTCGAATTTGTTTCAGCGTTACACTTCGAACTTAGTTGAGATAGAAAGCTTCTCATCGAAGCAACGCAGGAAAAGCCTAGAAGAAAAGCTGTTGTGGAGTCATGGAATAAGCGTTTATTCCAGTTCAAGGAGATTTCGCTGTCATCATCCAAGCTTATAAGCCGCTGCTCTCGCTCCTAACGCAGCGCCTCGAAACACTCCTGAAAGAATTTTGTTGTTTTTTATCTTTGCGAGGAACAGAAGAAGGAAGTAAAAGCTCACCCAAACCGTAGCCGACAGCTCCCGAGTGCCCACTGCTCGAGCCATAATTGTAGCTGTATGGATAGCTGTAGGAAGAATACGGATAGGACGAGTAAGGGTAGGATGAGTAAGGATAGGACGAGTACGGAGAGGAGTAGCCATAAGGAACGTAGACGTAGTATTTGCCGGCGATGCTGTTTATTGCAAGAATGAAAACAACAAAGGAAAGCGTAGACTTCATTCTATGCGTTGTTGCGGTTTCAAGCAAGAGCGGCGTTTTTAAAGTGGTTCCGAACGGGTTCTGTTTTGTGTCCGAGAAAGGCGAGGATGGAGAAGTTCGCTCAAGCACTTCAAACTGAAAGAATGCCGCGTCTTGACTTCTGTTTTGTGCCTTCTCGAAGAAATTTCTATTTTGTGACGGCCTTTCTTAGAACTTTCAACCTCATTTGTTCTTCGTGATCTTGAACCGCAGACAGAAAGGTATTGAACTAACCTTTATCGTCCGCCTGCTTGAAGAACGAAGAGCAAATTAATCGCTAATTTGATGTGATATTGACATGACTTTGCTTGAGAACGACCTATCCGATTGAGAGTCGGTTGTTCGACAAAGACGTAGAAACAGAGCTTGCCCACTTGTGTTGTGAATGGGCCAACGATTTACCTCATCACTCGATACTGAATCCGAGCTCTTCCAACTAATTCGCCTAGATTGACATCTTTCGATGGCTATAGTTTTGTCAAATGCACGCAGGCAGCGTTGCGCTTCGAACCAACGAGAGATCGCTTGTCAGTGTCTGTCGCCTAGTCACAGCGGTCACAGCCTGTCAGCTTGAAATCAACACGGATAAGGCCCCGCGTCGCCCCCAAAGGCATTGCTTTTAAGTTGCTCTCTGCACGCGGCACAGCTAGCTGCCTCCCGTTTCCACGGAACCATGCATCTAACGCTTGCTCTCTTTCTATTAATTGAGATGGTCTCAGCTGAACACCCTCCGGTAAGATGTCTTTGAAAAGTGAACTTGGCAATTTTGGTTGCCGTTCGGCTTTTCCGATTTTGTCAACAGAAGTTTCGCCGCTGACTCAAAAGTATCAGAGCCATGCCAGGATGTAAGGATTTTTTTGACCGAGAAGGAAATTTTTCCTCAGGACATGCTTTTCTGGGGTGCTACGCTTCGTGGATATGCAGCCACCCTCATTCCGTGCGCCACAGGAGGCGCTGGATGCAATGCGACTCTTCTGAGTGCCGACACTTGGGCGATTCTTCGTACGTTTCTCAGACCGTGCTCACTTTCGCAGAGCTCGACTCCTTCGGGCGACCACCGGCTGCCTTTCTCCAATACGCAGCCTACTGGCGTGGGTCCTTTAGCGAGTGCATGCACGTGAAGTCGGCCGCCCGTCCATTGTACCACACACAGTTCTGCGAGATCGGTGTCGTCACGCCGCTCTCATTCCTCGGACTGGTGAGAATACAACTGTTGGTCCTTTGCTCTATCGCTCAATTTTTTAAGGGCGTAGACTGGGTCTTAATGAGAATGCTATGCACGCAGTGAAACAGAATCAGAGAAATGAATTGTCTGACAAAAAAGTCAATAGCGATACGCAGTGGCGAAGTTTCCCACGCTGCAGCACGTAGTCGCTTTGAGTCCTTCCATGCCCAAGTCGAACATCTGATTCTAGCACGCTCATCATTATGGTCATTTTCTTGCAGCAAGGATTGATCTCGCCAGAAAATGCAGCCGTGGCAGCGACAACGCCATCTCCTAGTTCTGACATGTGCGCGTCGAGTCTCCCAGCAAGCCTCATGAACCTGTGCATGCCAGAAACTTGTTCCGAGCAGGTTGATAGACTCAAGATAGCGAACAGGCACAAATAATTCAGGATATCGAAGAGATTTTTCATCCATTGTCGGGGGAGATGCTCAGCTACTGCAATGTCACATGCCGACCAAACAAAGTGAAGAAGAGCGCCTTCTTTTGGATCTTTTCGTAAGTGCTTATGTAATTGCAAAATATGCATCTTGTTAAGCATTTTCCTCTTGATAGTGGTCACGATTGTACTTCTTGCATCAATTGTTGATTACGTTCTATTCAATGTAACCGGCGACGCTGAGTTCCACAAAATCCCTGGTTGGCATTGACTCAAACAATTGCAAGAACTTTTATTTTAAGGACTTCAGCTTCTCTTGGTTTTTTCGGTCTTCACAAATGGCGCTGAAATCCTGAACATGGAGCAGAAGCCTGGCCAGATAGTTTCTATCCATTGCATTCGCTTCTTCTCCATCACTTGGGTGATCATGGGCCATGTTCTGTCCACAGCGGCCCAGGCTGGTGTTGGTAAGTTTTGGGCGCGAATTCCCTTTAAAACGGCTTAAAACGTAAACATAGAGATCCTCGTATGCTTTAGTGAAGCCAGAAAACAATGAAGTACGAAATAATCCGAAAGATAGAGGTTTTGCTCTTGGTTAAGAACGACTTCTCTCGTAAGAACGAATGATCAGTACGTGACGAAGAAGCTGTCTCAAGAAGGGGTTGAGCGATAAATCAACACATGAGGGCACACCCGCTGGGTTCTGACTTATGCCCGTAAGGTCTGATACAGGAGTGAAAAGCATGAGAGCAAAGCAACACGCTGCAAATATTGGTCATCAAATAGAAAAGAAAAAAAATTGTAGATAACATGATAAAATTGTCGACGATCTACACTCATATCCTCAACGAGATTTTTGTCAACGCCTTGTTGTCGGTGGACACTTTTTTCTTCCTTAGCGGCCTGCTTGTCGCGTTTCTCTTCTTCAAGCAAGTTTCTGCCTAGAAGTCCTTCAACTGTCTGAGCTTGTAGAGAAATGAACAAAACACCAGCGAAGATGAAGCGGCCGATGACGTGGGTAATGTTCTATGTTCACCGCTATCTCCGCCTCACGCCGCCGTACATGCTCTTCCTCTGTGTCGTCATTGCCTACTTCAAGTTCGTCAACCACAGTCCCGTCCCGACTATGAATACGTTTGGGTAAGTGCTGTCCACACTTTATGGCCTTAGAGTTTCAGAGAGAATGCCGATGTTTGTGCCAAGTATTGGTGGAAAAACCTCCTTTATATCAACAACTTCGATTTGATTCATGAGGTTTCGTTTCGAGAAAGCGATCATCGTGGTTTCAGTGCTATCCAATCGTTTGGTATCTAGCCGTTGACATGCAGATTCACATCATGGCTCCTCTCATCCTCATTCCACTCTTCTACTCGAAGATTGCCGGTTTGCCGCCAAGCTCAGTCAAGAAATTCCACGAGTTCAGGAGCCATTAGCGCTACTCTGATCATTCTCTTCAACATTGCTTGGACTTATGCCGTCTACATCAAGTACGATCTCGCCCCGGGAATTGGGGGCACGGTTCTGTAAGTTCTTTATTTCATGCATTTCGTCGTTTAGGGAGAACACGGACATTATCGAATTCATGAAAAAGGCCTATATGGTGCCGTGGGTGCGTTTCTCGCCCTACCTTGTGGGGGTCATCACCGGGTACTTTATGCAAAGAACAAGTGGAGAGAAATTGCACATGAATTGGGTTTGTCAATTTGTCTTCAATGTGTAGAGGCTGGCAGCTAAGCATCTGCGCGATGTGGATTCTGGCCATCTCAATGGCACTCGCGATTATGCTCGGTCTGCACAATTACAACCAAGGACACCATCTTTCCAAGTTCGCCAAGGTTTGCTCCTCAGTGTTGCCAAACTTCCAGGCATCCTACTACACGTTCTCCCGAATCGGTTGGGCGCTTAGTCTAGCCTGGCTTGTGATTGCTGTCCAACACAACTGGGCCGGGCCTGTCAAGAACTTCATGGAACTTCCGCTTTGGGCGCCGCTTGGACGTCTGACTTATTGCGCCTACCTAGTGCACTATTTCGTCCTTTCCTGGTTTTACAGCGTTCCCGAGTACCCACAGCACTACGACAGCGTCCTGTTTTACGTGAGTTCACGGGTTTTTCAAGAAGGTTTTACAGTATGTCGGCTACGCAATCCCCGTGGTTGTCCTATCGTATGGTGCCGCCTTCATCTGGAGCTGCATGATAGAGATTCCCTCTCTCAAGCTGGAGAAGATCGTCGTCGGCAGGGTATTAGAAGGAGAGGCAAAGAAGACGGCACCGGTTTGTCATCATTCAACCAAAAAGACACTATTCTCAAAGATCACATCAAATGAAGTGCACGACCATAGAGTGCCGTCGATCGGGCCGAAGATTGAAAGTCTTCGAAGGATCAAAGTTGATCTTATGGATATCAAAGAACCGACATTAAACGGGAGGAGCGGTAGCTATCACTTCTAGAAATTGTCTTCCTTGAACGCGTTTCTGGAATTTTTATTGTTTGTTTGTGCCTTGAGTTTGCAATTTTAAAATGACCTCAAGCGACCTCGTTGCGTCTAGTCGACAAAGTGGAATAAACACTAGATGATGGCGCCACAGATGTTATCTGCAGAAGCTGAATAGTTGATTCCAGCCTAACCTCCTGGATTTTCGGCGGACGCCCAGCTAGTACAAAAATACGATTGAGAGCTTTCACTGGAAGACCCCAAAGCGGCCGCGTCAGTGTTTGGATAAACACTCGGTATGGCCGAATCATGACGAACATGACGATGCTGTTGGCTGACGTATGAGTACTGACCACGCAGAGTACTGACATGCCGAAATCTTTTCAGACTGCAATTTGGACAAACATCTACGCCCACCTGTCACATGGTTCAACTGCATCAAGAAAATAGTGATTAGAATTGAGAATTGAATTACGAGAAGACCGAAGGGAATTACAGTAGTGTCGGTGCGAAAGGCGACATACTTGCAAGCTTTTGCAAGTCAAAACTACGGTAGAATTTCGAATTTTA
>JAQIXL010002235.1:0-13841 GCA_034700245.1 Poikilolaimus oxycercus | reverse complement strand
GGCGCTGGAAAGATAAGTTTCAATGAATTTACAAATAATTTTGGCCGCTTATTCTCCGACGACCGAGCGGTGTCCGGGCGGTCGTCGCTCGCGATGTCTGAGTGATAGAAGGGTCTCCATCTGGTTCAACCATTAGTACGGTTCAAAATCAACTGATCGTGACGTAGTTTGTTTCAAACTCCTCACATTTGCGTTCAAAGTTTCCTTTGCTGCTGCCGAGTGAACACCTAGAATTTTGAAGAAAAAAAATTAGTTTCATCGCTTCTATCTTCTTTCTTTCGTGCAGCGTGATTGATATTCTGACCTGGCGACGCTCGACCATCGCTCCTGACTAAATCATCCTGCAAGAGCATTCCTCGTCAACTTCGTCCATCTTGTTTTTCGATGCCGTCTTCATCTCCGAGAAGAGGGCTAGAAGTGGCGTTCCCTAGAATGATTCACGAGCAGTTTATTTGGAGTCCGAGACGACGGCCCCGACGTGGACGAAGGAGCGAAAGTCGATGGCCGAGAGGCGAAGGTGAGTCTGGTCGGGAGAGCTTTTCACCTTCTTCACGGCCGCCTCCGCCTGCAGCTTCCTCCAACACCCCGCAGCGCTTTGTCCATCCAAAGCGTCGGTCCGACTTTTCAATGGCCACTTCGAATGAGGCGAGAGCCGCCCCGCCACACCCCCTCGACTTCAGCTGACTTCACTCCTTTTGCTTCCTTATCCAGTCTTTCACTTGAGTACTGGCCACCACGACGTTACGTCCACTTTTCTTTGACTAGGCTTTCAGTTCCGCAACTATTCGGCGTCTCATTGGCTCGATTTGAAGCTTTCTAAAATCGAAAGCGATTGAAACATATCTTTGTGAAAGTGCATCGAGTTCTTCTCCCCATGTCAAGATTTTTCATTTGTCTAAAACAGTCGGAGGTCGTACCAAAATCAAAGAATGTTATGTCAAGACTAACGTGATACACGTGAAACTGAACTTTCTTCAACCCTCCTCATTCGAGTTGTTGTTCTCACGCAGACTTCCTCTTCTTGTTGAAGGAGAAGTGCCTCGTTTGTTTCTCCTCGTGGGGGCGGTGACGGGTGAAGGCGTGCGACGCCTGCTTCTCCGAAGGCAGACGCCTCTCGCGAGCGAGAACAGGAAGTGCTAGTGCATGCATCTTCGAACGCGTGCCCCATCTCGTCTCACACCCATTGCCTCTCTTCACCATGCCTTATTTCTTCAGCTATGAAATGAACAATTGCTTACTATCGAAGTTCCTCGACAAATAAGTTTTGATGGCCCTTTGTGAATGTAACTAAAATTGAGAATTGATAGTCCTTATAAGGCGCTCCTTTTCTTTCGCCAATTCAGTCTATTGGATCACTTATCATCATTGTCAAAGAACTTTTGAATCATTCGCTGTAAGTTTCAAGCGATGGAGAGTGTTCAAACGGTTAGCTTTGACTGTTCGCTGCCAATCTGGTATGCTTTCAATATTTTCACCAGCGCTTCCCAGGTTTTTCCCGCAATTCATATCGCACAAAGGGCGACCCCCTCCTCGTTGTCGCACGCGTGTCGAGTTCTCATTTATCTATTTTCCGTCGGCTCCCTCTCACGCACTTACGGCTGACTGAGGACACACGCTTCAGCTACCTTTTGTGCTCATCCGCCACGTCTGAAACCGAGACGAGCCGGGTGAAGAAGGAGGCCAGAGCGTTTTTTCAACCCCGTGAACCCTTTTTCTCTTCTTCCAGTCAAGGGTCGAGGTAGCCACACTCCTTTGTTCGCCTCGAGGGCAACTGGGCTCGAAAAGCGGCGTTCCCGAACTTGAAGCTTGGCTCGTATAGCTGTTTTTTTACCTCTGGTTCTTTGGTTGGTTTCAGGAGCTTATTTTGAAGTATTTGCAGAACGTTAAATAATTCCTCTTTTTATAGCGTCTTTTGAGAAATTCATGCCAGACGCGCGCAGTTTTTCGCGTTTTCAGCGTTCGGCCGAAAACCCGGTTAGCAGTCTTGTCTGGTGCTCGAGGAGAGAGCTCTTCTTCAGCCTATTTATATGAGTGAACATGAGGGATTCTGCGTTTCCTTCCGGGACCGCCGACCCAAGCGCGCCTCCTTCGCCTCCCCGTCGACGCCCTTCGTTTCCGGCACCCCGTCTGCCCTCTTCTCTTCGCTTCTCTTCAGTCATTGCGAAAGTCAAAGAGAAAAATTTTCTCCTTTTGGGGTGAAGAAAATCGCGAATGTCGGGACGCGCCCCCTCGAGCGAACGCCTTCCAATTTTCCCACGCTTCTTCGTGTGTTCTTCTCCTTGTGTCTGGGGGCAATCGTCGTCGGAGGGTGGAATGGGAAAGCGCATGCTTCAACGTGGTTTGACCTGAAGGGGTTCACTTGAAGATTTCTGGATGATATCCGGTGACCATATTGCTTCGATTGCGTCGGAATCACCGCTGACCAAGGTGGCCGCAATGAAATCTATTCAGATGGCACTTTCAGCGTTCTTGTACTCAAACTGCGATTAGTCGCTATTTTGTTATGACTGTATCAACCGCCATCTGTCGTTCAATTGTCTTGACAAATTTCCTCTTGCATTAGAGATTTTGGTGAAGCCTAACAATTTGTGCAAGCATTTTCCCATTCTTGTTTAGGCTCACCAATCCTCTTCGGTTGGAGTTCGCAAATGATTCTGTGATTTGTGTAAGCATCAAACGAAGTTTTTCTTCTGCTAAAATTCTCGTGCTTTCACTGCTTGCTTGGGTTGCTCCATCGAACCTAAAACGACATCGTTTTTAGTCCTCAAAACTTCCAAACTTGACCCCCATCGCCAAGGGGGACATTTTTATTGCTGTCGTGCCCCTTATGAGGACCGCTCCAAGTCCTCCCCACACACGTCTCGAACGTCTAGTCCGAGGCTCATATCTCTCTTTCTGTGAGCGCGTGCCTCGGGCCCCTTTTCGAAGCGGCGACCAGTCCTCGACTCCAAGACGAGCCTCGACGGCCGGGCTTTTTAGAGCGAAATTTTGAGGCGCGCAATATGTGCACTCTCGCCCCTCATGGCAATCCAATTGGGCGGTTCCCCCAATGAAATCGTCATCTGAGAACTTTTCCATGTCTCGCTGTCAAAGTTCTTTTTTTCTTGAAATATTCTCTAGTGTCTCATGCTCTCTTTCTGCAAGATAAATGCTGTTCCAAGAGTCAGGGCGGGAGGGAGAAGAGGAGGCAGAATGAAATTCTAGCTGCTTCGCGCTTTATATCGAAGGCGATAGAAAGCGTGCGCTTGAGCAACTGGGCACGGCGGCTCTTCGACGTCTCTATAATATGCGAGAAGAGAGGAGGAGAAGGAGGCCGAGAGGGTGTTGAAGGCTTAACGCCAGCCGCTTCGTGTCATCGCCAGATGGATGCCAAGTCCCTCGCTCCGATTTGGAGTCTCTTCCAGTTTTGTTAGAATCCACACGTCTTTTCCACCGTGCCGGATTTCTCTTCATTAAATGAACTCGCTGCATTCATCTGGTACCCAATTGCTAAAGTGGGCTGCTTTCTTAATCATGACGATGCTGAAACTTACGCAATTCCACTCAATTCCTGATTTTCCTTGCATAGTCGGTGAAATGTTTTGTGACCCAATCCGGCCGACAATCGGTCTCGAAATTTAAATCTTCACTTTAATCGGTATTGAAACGTAGGTGAATTTCGAGAACCAAAGCAAATTGGAGTTCACGCGGAATCTTTACGCTTTGACAGAGAGATCTCTTAAACAATCCAAAAATGAAACTCGACTTCGGAGGCAACGACTGTTTTTGACTGTTCCCGTTTTGCGATGAGAAAAACTCGAAGCGTATCACCCTTCCGAGTCCGGGCAAATGTCGCGATCAGTCATGAAAGATTTATTGAAGCGACGAGCAATTTGCATCTTTTCTGTTTTTCTTCCGCGTTCAAGCTATATTCCGTCCGCGACCGACGAGTGATTGTTGAGAATGCTTTCTCTTCTGTGTCATGGCACACCTGAAACATGGGTGATTGTATTCTCTCATAGAACCTTCCAACATTAGAGTCATAAATAGGTTTCAAACAAAACATTCTAGCTAAATCTCATCTGAACTTCCTCGTAAGGTTCTGCTCGACGAAGCAGTTTTTCTAATTTCTCTCTTATCGTGGGTCGTCGCCTCGCTTCTCCTCGCCTTCTTGGCTCGCCTCTTCGCATCGGTGTGGATGTGTTGCAAGAGCGCCACTGATTGATTTCCCTCGTGGATTTTCTCGCGTCGCCTCTCCCGCCTTCTTCTTCTTCGGGGGTCTTCGGCCTTCTTCAGACCATCTTTTTCCCAATGGCTCTTGGAGGTCTCTCGTCGAGGCCCATTGCCTCTTGTGTTGCCGAGGAGGGGATTTCGTTCATGGATTCAAGGGCATCAGGACCTCGGCTAGGCTCTCCTCCACGTCGAGAAGGAGAGAACGAGCTGGGGGGCCATTTCCGATTTCCCCTTCGTTGTTGGTGCTTCGCGTGAGGCGCGCTCCTTGGTCTCGACGTGAATTTCACTAAACGTCACGAGGAAGAAAAAGGCTTGCAGAAAGACTATGCCTTCGCCGGGACGATGGATACGCTTGCGGACCGAATGAGCCCGGGTCGAGTGGTGCAGCTCGTCGAGGAAGAGGTTGGTGGAGTTAAGGAATGCGTTGCAAGATTTCATTGTTTGGGAAGAGAAATCATTCCTGGGATAAGCCGTGCGCAGACTTCGGTGAAAAAGATTTGGCTGAAAGCTGTAATCTTTTGCTTGACTATCTGTCACTCATGCTTCGAATAGCAAAGATGACTCAAAATGGTTGCGTTTCATTTAATTTGGATCTATCTCTCAAGTTATCATTCATCTGATTCCAGAGCAAGCTTGTTCTTGAACAGATTCTGATATCGGCCGACGACCGAATGCGCTTCAACCACTTTAGACTACATAGCTATTTTGACTGATGCCAATGTTCCGTCTTCGTTGTCGTCAAATTTAAGAAAACAAATCTGTTTCAGACATTCAACTCATTCTTTTGCTTCGAAATGAGCTGATAAGCTGTAGTCCAGGTAGATAGTAGCCGTTTCAGGATGATTCGCTCGGGTCGTCTGTCGACGGCCGGTCTCGGCGGCAACCCCTACCTGGCCACCTACGTGCCTTCCTCGGCCCGCATCTCCTCTTCGCGTCTTCATGCTGCCGGCCCGCCCGGTCGCGAACCGCCAGCACCGCCGTCTAGAGGTTCGCTTACAATTTCTGGTTTCTCAAGTAAACGAAGCGGTAATCGAATCTTATTGTGCTAGTCGGTCACTTTGACATTTTCACTATAAAAGAAACTCAACGAAAAGCAAAATCTGGGTCCTCTTTTGCTTTTCGAAGGAGAAGGAGGACAAGAAACTCGTAAAAGACGCTCCCTGGAGACAAATCACGACCGAGGACAATGCTCGCGGCGGGAACGCGCCTTCTTCCACGATTGCGACGGCCACTAAAATCTCGGCGAGATGACGGCAGTCGAATGGGGCGATATGAGAGGGAATCTAGGGGACTTCCCAAGATTTCCAAAAGCTTCTCGAGTTGAAGAATTCAGCATTTTCTCTTTGCAGGGAGTGTCTACTCGATCAAGGTTCCAACAGCTCGTCGACCCACAGATGCCGTCGATGACCATCAAAGGTGCGTTGACCCTTTTGGTGCCACAAAAGAAATCCTGAAAATGCTCGTAACACATCTCCGGTAGTATAGTGGTTAGTATCCGCGCCTGTCACGTGCGAGACCCGGGTTCAATTCCCGGCCGGAGAGAATATTTTTGCGGTCACTTAGAAATTCTTTTTGGACTCGAGTACCTTGTGTCTTTTCTGCCCACACAGAGGCTGTCCTGCTTGTCGATTCCGGCGGGAAGTCTGACGGGGACTGGCGGCAAAAACAAAGCGAAGAGGATCGTCTTTCGCTCTAAGGACGTTGGGAGAGCGCGAGGAAGAGAGCCGAGACACAGCCTCGCACGCCGAGGAGGACGCGAGGACTTGCAATCTTATCCCTCTTCGAGGTCACACCTTGTGGCACACAAAGTTGAATTCTGTTTCGAGCTGGGTGCTTTTTTCGATTGGGATGCCCTTCGCAATTGACCAATGAGAGAGCGTTTTTGAATTCCAAATTAGCTGTCTTCATCCAGCCTTATCAAATCTTGTTTGTTTCAAATTGCCGAGAAACTTTGAAGATGGACGAGTGACCGATGTTTCTTGGACTGTTGGCGGGAATAAGGATGAGATACCAGAACACAGAGCAAGCGATGAACAGGTGCCACAAAGTGCTCTCGACCCTGATGAGGGCGGCGCCCGCCCGAAGAGACTCTATGGAAGGGAGGACTAAGGGTGAAAGAGATCTGCGACACCCGCCTCCTCCTCTCTCTCTCTCCTTCTTCCCCCGACTCATTGTCCTCCTTGTCTTACAGCTCTTCCGTGTCTCTCCCTCTTTGGCCTTTCCGAGCGTCACGTCTCTCCCTCTCCCCTTCATGATGTGACTCCTTTTGATCTCCATTTGGCCTACTCATTTTGAGTGGAGTTCCTCTTCGAGAAGAAGAAGAGCGAACGAACAGCTGATGTCTCTGTTGGCCCTCGCCGACTCGCGGCTTGTTCCTCGGCCTTCCAACACTCGTGAAACACATTTTTTCCTAGTTTTATGGATTGACAAGAAACCATTTGTTCGTCTTGGAAGCGAGTGAGCCGAGAAATGCAACAACTGGTCGGTTGCTGATCTTTTTCTGTCCTTTTTGTTGCTTGCCGTTCCGAGCCTGAAATATTGCTTTGTCTTTTGTTTCATCGGGGGTTCAAATTTGATCAAGTTTATTTTGTCTTGATGAACCACCGGGTGGGGAACTCGAAACGAAACATCATTCTGTCTCTTCAGCATCATGTTACGCCGCTTTTTGGCCTCATTCCCCCAGAAAACTATTATGAAAATGGGTTTCGAACCGGAGTAAAAAGTCGAGTTAGCGAAAAAGGGCTCTCCGGGGCGAAATTTGAGTAGTGCCCATGAGGGCAGGCAGAAGAGAGAACTTGGCCCCGTGTCCTCTGTCCCCCGGTATTCCGGCTAGTTGGATGATGCTCAACTAGGTTTCGCTCATCCGAAATTATTGCGCTGGACTAAAACAGAACGCTGAATGGGATGATCTTCTCTTTGGCTTCAAATACACTTCAGCGACTCGATCGGCTGTTCAACATCAATTTGTTTGCGAATTTCTAGTAAGTTTCTGGTGGTTCAGTTTTTTGCGTTGGTTCAAATCCGATTAATACGGATGCAGAAGTGGTTGGCTTTTAAAATCAAAATCACTTATTATTGAAAAAATTTCACGCGTTATTTGTCCAGTAAGTTCAGACTAAAACTGAAATAGCCTCCTTCTACACACCTGCCCCTTCCTTGTTCTTCCAGGTTATCGACGTACGCGCACGAGGTGATGTTGAGGAGAAGCAAAAGAAAGAAAAGAAAATTGCTAAAGTCCAAGTGGCCATGAGGGTCTCCAGTCCGTCAGCGAGGGAGGTAGAGCGTCCCGCTGAGCTCCCCCATTCCAACTTTTCGTGACTCTCTTGAGAGAGACCTCCATGAAGGGGCCCTCTATGAAGGGAGGCGAAGGAGGCTTGCAGGTGGGGCCTGGACCCAATGTTTCTAAAGCCTCTCTGCAACGAGGAGTTCTCATCGACCTTCAAAAGTCCAGAAAACATTTGTGCGAAGAAAACATGCAATTTCTTCGACGTTTTGATTCGACTTTAAGGGCTGGCGCCTTCAACCCCCCCCCCCCCTTCAAGAGGCGAGCCACAAAGATGCTTACGCACGACTGCCTTCTCTGGGCTCTGCTTGAAACATGGCACTTCGAGTTTTTCGACTTGTTCACTTGAGGACTTTCACTTGTCTTCTTCTTCTTCTCTCTTCTTTCTGCTCGAGCATCTCAGTCTCTTCGTGGGCTTTTCGAGCTTCCTGGCTGTCCAGCAGCAGGGGCGAAGCACGTCTTCACGAGAAAAGAATTTCGGGGTCATGGAATTTCTAAGCGGGCAGAAGGAAGAGTGCCCCCTCTGAGAAGATCTCTGAGGCCTGTGGCTTGGCCTCTCTCTTTCCTTGTTCTTCTTGTGCAGAGCGCGTACGGGGGCGTGAGGGTCACTGCTGGAAAGGCGTTTGAAGCGGCGTAGATGAAAGCCTGTAGGAACAAAGCTCAGAAACTTTGGTGTTGGCTTATAAGGTCGAGCAGACATCCTCCATTGTTTGATGATTGGGCAGAGCGTAAATGTGTCATAACTGAAACTGATTAGAAAAAACCAAACTGCGGATCTTTTCAGTATTCGCTCTCGACTTCCACGATCATTAGCAGAATTTCAATTCTGCTAATGATCTTCTCTTGCTTTTGAAACAAACTCAAATTGTGATTATTTGCACTCGTAACCCAGTTGCCGATCGTCTAACACGACACATTCCCAATTCAAAGCTAACAAGCTGAAACCGATACTCTCGTATCCCAAAACAGATCCAGTTTTCTGTCCAAGAAAAATCTCTCCAAACTAAAGATAAATCTTCGAGAACGAGGAAGTCCTCAAGTGTCAAAATTCCTCCAAAATTGCAAAAAAATTCTCCCACACTCAGCGAAATCCTTGAGACATTCCCGGTTGGTCCGTGTAATCTGTTCAGAGGGGGCTCCCGAGTCGAACTCCATTCAATTTTCAGCCCCCCCCCCTTTCCCGTGCAGCAGAGAAGGAGAAGAGTGACGCTTCTTCTCTTTTCCTTCTCCGGACTAAGAAAGGCGGCTTTCCGGATCGCCTCACTCATTCAGAGCCGTTCTATTGGGTTGCCTCGTGTTTCATCGCATTGCCGCGGCCGCCAACTCGGTGGGCCAACACGCCCGAGGCGCCACCCCGTCGACGTTGCTGGCTGTGCGTCGTGTTGCTTTTTCCGTCCTTGCGCCCCACTGAGCTTCTCTCCTGCTCGCCAGCCACATGGCAAAAACGGCCCTGCCTCGTCGCCTTTTGGGAGTTGCTGAATGTGAACCACCACATCATCACTTTCGCTAGCTAACTCCGGTCCCTTTTTCGTTTCAAATGTAGGAATGCTTGAGTTATTTTTGGATGGAATTGAACTTTGAGATCAATGCGTTTCTGACATGAAATGGTATTGGAGGACTTTGAGCAAGCTCATTCGGCGCTGAGTTGGTTGCCCGTTGTAAACGAAAAGAAACTTTGCGAAAGGAATTCGACAACATCGCGCTACTCGTTAAAAAGCTTCGCTTGGATGAATATGTTTTGCTCATTGTAAATCTAAGCTGCGATCTCAATCTTGCAATTTCTGGGACAACGTTTGACATTTCACTTGCAAAAAAGCGCTGCTTTCTTCTGCTGCTCATGCGCGTTTGGGGTTATGGAATTAAACATTGAGATCTGCCTATGTTTCGGGTTCAAAATGATATGGAAATGATTTGAGCGAGTTCATTGGGCGCCGATGTTTGTGCAAATTGAAAGCGATACCCCGAAAAGTATTAGAAAACGATCCAGTCCTCATTTAAAATCTCCGCTTGAATGAATATGTTTTGCGCGCTGTAAATCTTGCCACGGCTTTTACAATCGCAATTCGCGTCGACGTTGTTAGAGTTTGAAAAGCTGTGAATGCGCTGAGTTTCTCGTTTTGAACACATTTAAAGAGAAGTTGTTCTCTCGCTATTAGCTCGTGGCGGACTTCAATCCAAGCTAGACAAACCGCCATGATTCTTCAATGCCTCACTTTTGTCACTCTCCAAATGTCCCTCAAACACCATTTTCACGCCAAACCACAAAGTAAACAACCCCTCCTCCACAGGGACATTAAACATGCCCTTTTCCACTTTTTATGATAGTCGCCGCGAAGATCTTCGACGCGCGGCTCGACGGCGATTGGCTTGAAAACGCGACAATTGAATTTTGAATTGGGAACTCTTCTCGCGTCGCTCGCCGCGCATCGCTTCATGCTCCTTCGACCCGAAGAAGGGAGAAGGAGGAGGTCTGAGCACGTTCTTGTCATGGCGTCTCTCTGCTCTTCTTCCTCATGCTGTCCCATATCCCTCTCTCCGTTCCACAAGCTCATATCCAAAACAGCCAACTCCCCCCTCTCACTCTTTTTTCAATCGATTCGTCTGGTTCGTTGGTTTTCGTCGCCAAAACGGGCTTCGTTTCCAAATCGACACATTTGAAATGCACGGTTTCGCCTGTGATTCGGCTGGCTTTCGATGGAGAAAAATTACTGCCAACGCAGAAAACCTCTCAGTGCACGGACACATTCAATCCAAATGGTTGGGGAGAGCAAAGAGCTCTCGGGATTTTACGCCCAGCGCACCGGAGTGTCTTTTGGGAGGATAAAAGTGGCGCCCGGAAGAGAGTTCAAGAAACATTCTCTGGACGCTTCCCTTTGAACGTGGGGCCATTTCTTCTCGCTGAGCGTCTGCTGGTCCTGCCTCGTTCATTGAGGAGAAGGCTGAGTGAGGGGAAGATGACGAAGTCCCTTGCTTCTCTCCCTCGTCTCTCTCCCTTTCGCTTGTCCCCGTTGAAGGTCTCTTCGCTTCGTTGCGCTCAATTGTTTTTTGGCCGATTGCTTAGCGCGCATCGGGGACAGCGTTCCCCTTCTCTTCCTCTTCTTTCCGTTGTCCCTTTAGTGGATGAGCCATGAACCACGTTGTGGTTTTAGCGAAAACGTGAAGAGGCATGACTTCTATACAACGAATTAGTTCCAAATGGAATGCGTTTTCCGGAATAGACAATGCCAAAGCAGTGGCATGCTTTCAATGCGATCGAGGACGTGATCATAAAAATTTTGACAGTTAACTGCATACGTTTCACCTTGGCGGTGATTAGTTGGGTTGCCCTACTTTATCGCTAAGTGCGGTAGTGAGTCTTTCAACTTTCGAACTTTTGCCACATGGCACAATCAACGCGATTAGTCGAAATCTGAATTAGTTTCACAACATGACTGACACCATGATGCGATTTTTTACTCACTAGCTTTCGAGTGCTGGTTCAACCTTTGTGTTTTCATAATTTTCAACCTCTACATTGTTTCTTTGCTACACTCACGGCAAATCTTCACATTCTTTCACCCTTTTACAATCCGCAGTATTTTTTTCCAGTCTCCCCCTTCACCTCCCCCTCGAATCCCTTCGAATGGCGCGACAATTTGAGCGTTCCCTTCGTCTCTCTTTCTTCGTCGTTCCTTCGGCTCTCCGCTTCCGTGAATAATGCCGTGTTGTTGAGAGAAGAGAGGGAGTGAGAGACTGAAGAAAGCAAGAAAATACGAAGCAAGTGATCGGCATTGGTCTCGTCGCGAAAACCCGCTAAGGGCTACCGTAACCCGTTTCGGGCTCCCTCAAATGGACTGTTCCTGATGCGGAGCGTCACTCGGCCCGACGACCGCAGTCATGTTCGCACGCGCCAAGTTCACAGCCAAGATCGTGCGGTACGTTTCACGTTTTGTCTATTTTGTAGACAAGTTGAACTTGAATGTTGAAGCTGATGCGGAGGGGGTAAAGTGAAAGTTGTAAGGCTTGCACGGCAAAATTTGTTAGCTTGTCGTTCTTAACAGCCAAGTTTCAACTTTCCATAAAATAGGCAACAATAGCATGCTTCAATTTAGTGCCCTTGGTCTCCTTGATGCATTTCTAGGAAAAGGAATTGTGAGTTTCACGACGTCATCAAATGTCTCCCGATTTTTCCGCGGCGATTCCCCTTTGACTTCTTTTCCCAACAATTTGATGTTCAAGTAAGCTATGCGATCTCAACAATGCTTGAAGGACATCCGGTTCACAATTTCCGCTTCATGAAGACGAGACAAAAAGTTGTTATGCTGCTTTTAGCCATCTCACTGCCATGTGAACAGCTTTGTTCTTCCTTGAGGAAAGAGAGAAAGAGCGCATAACAATGGACTCTATAGACAGACAACGACGGGGCGGCGCTGTGGGTGTGGTTGCCTGGTGACTTTCGAGGTCTTTAGACGGTAGTCTCTACTTGAGCTATGCTGGCTAGCCTCTTCACAGAATATTCTACGATTTCTTTTACCCTCAAATCGCTTTCTAACGTTGACCTTTTTATACTTTGTGCCTATATTTGAAGACCCGAGCTTCAGTCTTCCCATTCACTTCCTTGAGGAAACGGGAGTGACGCGAAGATTTGGGGTTTCAACAGCCGGCGACAAGGGGAGAGGAGGAGGAGGACAAGGCGACCACTCTCGGCGCGCGCATGCCTTGCGCGCCTTCGAAAAAGGCATAATTGCCTGAGAGACCAGGCACACCACAGCGATTATAGCCTTTGGCGCGTCCTGGTCTCTCCAGCAGCAGAGCCCCCCTTGAAGCTTGGATCTCTTCTTGAAGTGCAACGCGCTCTGTATCGGGGCTCTCACCCCGTTGTCCCAATTGATCCAAGTTGTCTATGTTTCAAAGCTGGCCCTTTTGGCATGAAAAGCGAACAAATTTGATCGTCTCCGCAGTTGGAATGAGGTCTCTCATTACGCTTCTGTTCCAATCATGTTCGTTTCAGCCAGACAGGTTCTATTTTTAGTTTCGGTTTCGTTTTAGTATCACCTTCGGGTAGCAAGGTTAAAAAAGAGATGTTTCAAGTCACACGCTTTTTATCCACTGTTTTGAAGCAAATAATACGGTGTCTCTCTTTGTTTTATTGAAAGAAACAAGTATTTTCCCTTTCAATTCGCTTACAAATCGAACTCTTCTCAGTTTTTCATTGAAGTGTCGAAAGTGAAGAAAAGAGTGCAGAATCTCTTCATCTCCACCCCTCTCAAGCAGACGTTTCCCGTCACTCTTCGACCCTTGAAGCGTTCTTCCCCGGGTCGTTTCACCAACTTGCTGCCTCCTCGTCTTCCGCCTCTCCCCTTCTCCTCCTCCGCCTCTCGCCTCCACTTTGGCCTACAAAGTTTTGGCCTACCGCAAAATGTTTATCTCGCGCCGCGGCGAACATCTGTCCGTGTGGCTGAAGCTCGTCGCCTAAACACGACGCGCCCGGAGATCTGGCGGGATCTCGCTGCGCGGCGACGACCCTCGAGGCGCTCGCTCGCCCTCATGGCCTCCGGCCGCGCCTCCGAGCCCCTCGCCCCGATCGTGGAGGACCGCGAGACGACCCACTGGGGCGCCCAGCGTCCCCTGCCACCCGTCTTCAACTCCGTCCTCGGCGAGGAAGCTGGCGACCTTCGAGTTCTTCTTGATTTGCCGCTTCCGCCGAGTGCTGCTGGCAATGTCCGGGCGCCGACGAGGAAGGCCATTCGAGAGTTGAGAAACAAGTACGTTTTGGCTTGGATGTATTCGCTTGGTCTCTTTTGTTGACCAGTGAGTAAGGTGACGCGGCAGATTGTTGGAGAAACAGAAAAGAATCAGAGAATTATCTGAGCTACAAAATTAACGCTTTAGATGATTCAATTGTTGGCACTTAATTCCACAATTTTTCCATTTTCCTTCTTTCTGCGTCATCTAGCCGTATGCGCAGCTGGGAAACGACTTTCAGTTGACTCCAAATGAGTATTGAGCAGCAGTACAAAGTCTTATTTCAAAACGCCTCAAAAGGATGTTGGACTGAATAGTTTCAACCGTTTAGCATTAGGTTTGTCGGGAGTTCTCGGTTAATTATGGGGTGCTACTGGTCGGACTTTCTCACAGTCAGCAGACATCATGTCGATGCTCGAACTTTTGAAGCAGTTAAGTTTCTTGACTAGCATGTTTTTGAAGGATTTTTTTTCAAGATCGATGCCCTCTATAGCGCGGTTCAAATGTAGTTCTTCACCACATCTGCTTTTCTCTCTAAAGTTCGCTGACGTTTCCTTTTGATCTTCACGTCACTGCTTCTCTTCTCCTTTTCGACTCGCGCGATGCCCATTCTCCCATTGCC
>JAQIXL010002234.1:0-13841 GCA_034700245.1 Poikilolaimus oxycercus | reverse complement strand
AAAAAATAATTATTTCTTACGCTTTATACGAACAAACGGCGCGCGCTCGTTTGAAATAACGCGTGAAACGGAGTGTAAGTATGAGTGAATTTCACGAATTTAGGAGCTTTGTTTCTACTGGGTTTTGGTTTTTGGGTTTTTTTCTGGGCAGCATAGTAAAAGAACAACCGCAATCGTTTCAGCCGTCATTACTACCGGAGCATTGTATACTGCTTGTTTACTGTTGTCCTTTGGAACGTTGCGAACTCTCCGCAAACTTGGCGGAGGCTTAGCCCCTGCCGTATACCGTCTACATCGGCAACTGGCTTTTCTTCTAATCGTACAGGTATTGCGAACTTGTTCTCGTTGCATCTTTGAATTAAGAGCGTCTATCCACTTCTGGCCAACGTTCTACCCGTTCTCGCTTACAATATTGTGGCTGCCTTTGTAAATATCGAATCGTTTGTTGCCGAGAACTTTGTATGTTCAAATAGCCAACAAATTACCAAATTTAGGTCGTCCCCATATTGTTGTACGTTTTGTTCTCCGGCTATTCTCTAATGAACGGGCTTTCAACAATCTTTTTCATTAAGCCTTTTCGGCAACACCTTGTTACGTTCTTCACCGAGAAGCGTGCTTTGGTCTTCTGTGCAACGAGATTTTGGACAGCTGTATCACCAATACATACTGTACACACATAAAACTTTCGGAATCTATTATTTTATTGCACACATAAAGAGCGTTTTACTGGTAAACCAAACTATAAAGAGGATTTCGGTGTATTTCAACATTGTCACCCCGTGTCGGTCAGCAAACACCAATGGAGAACGTTCAGTAGACTCTATCGCCTATCCCAAAACCGTTCATTTATGAAATGAACTTATAATCCGACACGATCCAATCGCATGTTCCTTGTCTTACATCCTTAGCATAATGTTCCAGGAAAAGCTGTGTTGATGACAGTCTCAATGGTAGGATCAAGCTCTGTTGCACAGAACTACGTAGATACTTAGTGCAGCCATTGGCACCAACTCTTGTCGACAAGGAAGTACCGTTGGGACGCAGTAGAGAGTCTGCAAAGGTTCCATATCATTGCCTAATTGAGAAAGGTTAAAGGGGAAGGAGAGAAAGTGAACTGAGAAGGAAGGAGGAAAACGAACTTACAAGAATATCATCGAGACCGGGACACCAGTCAGGATTGATCGTGCCGATGCTTGTCGTACACATGTCAACTACCAAGAGTTCGCTTCGTCGATATAAGCTACATGACTCTTGGTGCTTTGCAGCTTTGTTTCTCTTCGGTTCAATCACATTTGCGATCCCAACTCGAGTCGAAAAGCCTGAGTTCATCTTTAGCTTAACTTTCTGGCACGAAATATTTTGTGACGAGTGTGAACGTTTCCTCCACTTTGCAGTTCACGAAGGTTGCCATGAGCAACGTCGGTCTCATGTATCTTTAGCGTCATGTGCAACGTTGTGCCCAATCCTGCCTCAACGAACATATAGCGAACTGTCCAGGCCAATGCTTCTGTCTAACCTAGTGAAACCCAAAGCACTAGTGTCGTCATCGTTAATACGAAAATTTTTATTGAACAGAAATATCGCATGGGCATTATGGGGATCACACACCGAACTTCATTCCAGCGCAGCTTCGTATGGAGGTGGCGCCTGATTGCAAGCATTGACGACGAACGCTGCCCGTTCAGGCTTCCTAAGGTGGTCTTGCACTTTCCTTGTGGCGTAGGCAAAGAGAAGGCAGCACGCCACTACGAATGCCGCAAGCGTCTGCTCCTCGCGAACTTTTCGCACATTCTAAGAAGCCTTCGTTGCACGAGGAATAGATTCACACCTTGTCTGCGGGAGTTTTAACCATGGGCCACTGGCCTTCTTGACGTCTGTTAAATAGCCAGCGAATCTCGAGCAAGAAAACGAGGATTCTCCAAATGGCGTACATGTACTGAACCCAGACAAAGGGCGAGAGAAGCTTGTTGTTGCTTGTGTGTATGCCATAAAGCCCACTGATGCTGCTGAAGAAGACAACTAGCGGGAACGCCACTTCAAGAACGTTGTAGAACTCATAACTCTAGAAGAGCCGAATGAATTTTAACAGTTAAAAATAATACGGGTGGATGGAAAATTCCTCTTTGAAACCAGAAAACGAAGAAAAAGCTGACGATGACAAGCTCGACAACCATTCCAGTACTCGCCACAATCTATGGAAGGTTTGGAAAACGGGAAAATCTGGTTACTGCAAATTTTCCGACTCTCTTACAACAGAAAAGACGCTTCTGACGCTTCGCAACAAGCTCACTGTTCAAGGGATAATGATTGTCCTCTTGAGCATCACTAGTATGAGCCATGTTGGTAAGGACAAAGCGAGACGGAGGGGTAGGTGAGCCCGCGTGACCGAACGGCAGCTAATTTCTCAGCTTTGTGTCGCCTGGGGCAACGGCTCTACTCCCTCTCTTCTTAAATCTACAAGTGCACCTGGGGATTTATTTTATGCGTCATTTCTTTTTTGCTTATCGTTTCTCAGCTATGCAATCACATTCTTGTACATCACATTCTTGTACCTTAGCATCATTTGCAACGTTTTGCCCAATTCTGCTATAATGAACATTGCATCGTGTTGTCATCATCTGCCGCTAAGACGAAAATTTTAATTGAACAGAATGTATCGCATGGACTTCATGGTGATCACACATCGAACTTCATTCCATCACAAGATCGTATGAAGGTGGCGCCTGATTGTTAGCAGTGACGATCAAAGCCGCTCGTTCTGGCGTGCACACGTGGTCTTGCACTTTTCTTGTGGCGTAGGCCAAGAGAAGGCAGAACGCCACCACGAATGCCGCAATCGTCTGCTCTCCGAGGAATTCTGGCATAGTCTGACAAAGCCAGACTTGTGTGGGAAATAGATTCAAACCATTGTTACTGACGATCTAGTCATGGACCGCTGACCTTCATCTCGTTTGTTGAATGTCCAGCGTAGCTCGATCAAGAACACAAGGATCTTCCAAGTGGCATACATGTTCTGGACCCAGACAAACGCTTCCAGGTCCTTGTTGCTGCTCATGATCAAGCCATAAAGCCCACTGACGCAGCTGAGGAAGACAATTAATGGAAACGCCACTTCGATAGCTTCGTTGTGCAAGTCGCTCTAAAGGAGTGAAATGAATTCTGATGAGCAAGTACGGATGAATATCGAATGTCTTTGTTGAACCAGACAGCGAAGAAGAACGTGACAATGATAAGCTCGAGGACCACTCCAGCAGCGGTCACAACCTATGGCAAGTTCCAAGACGTGAAATCTGCCTACCACATATTTTCCAACTCGCCGACAGCAACAACGACGATTTCGCGGCTTCGCTGAGGTGTCATTGTTCAAGGAACAATGTTGGCTCTCTTGGGCAACATTAGTATAGGGCATACTGGTAAGGAGAAGACGTGGCCGTAGAGAGGTTGTGGTGAGTGAGCTCGCGTGACCGAACGGTAGCTAATTTCTCAGGTGAACGTTTCGTGTCGCCAGGGGCAACGGCTTCCTCTTTTTAATCAACAGGCAATCAGGGGATGGATTGTGCCGGGAAAAAAGTAGCCTTTTCCTCCCGGCTTAGAGGTCTCCGTTTTGAAAATCTGCCCAACATTTTGAGAAAGATTTACCCATTGGTCTTGCAAAGCTGGGTGTTATAGGGCTACCAAGAGGCCGGAAAGTTAGCTTCACCGACGACGAATTATATGACGTTTGCTGTTTTGCACTAATGAAGCCGACGTCGTTCAGTGTTAGTCGTCCTGCTGCTTCGATACAAATAAATGTCTGAGTAAACTCGAGTCTCCGTACTTGATGTAATCTGACTCATTTATTCCTCATGGGAAGTGCTTCATTTAGACAACGTGCGCATTACTCACGCCGCCCTTCATTGTTATTCGAGAACTCCACTTCGCTGATGCGCGAAAGTGATGGCAAAGCTGTGGCAAGACCGATGGCGTAGCGATTTCGTCGTATCAACTTTTTCATTGCTCGTTTGTATGGGGCGAAGTAGTAGAGTGTGATGAATGGGGCAATCGCTGGCTCGCAGCCGACGACTATGAAGGGAACCTCCTCAAGTACTGGATGGGAATAGCCGAGAATTCCCACTCCGTAGAGACCAATGGCAACAAAATTAAATAAGGGCAGCATTGCTTGGATTGTCAGAACCTAAGAATTCATTAAAAGTATGCAAAGTCGAACCTTCATCAGTTGTTTATGCATGGCTTTGGTGTTTTCGGTCATGGCAGCGCTCAGCCATCGCTTGTGAACCTGGCGTCTACACCAAAAGATGAAGAAGTATATTGGTGTGCAGGGTGTGCAGACATACAAAGCCGACAGCATCGCCAGGGGGTGGAGAACGGTAACGAACCCATAGACCGTTGCATTACTTGGACAGTGCTCGCGTCCAAGTCATGACTCACCTCAGGTCGTAGCCCTTATGAGCAGTAAGCGTGATGTTCCGAATCTGGACTGGGTCGCCTTGGGCGAGGTTGAATGTCATCTAAAAAGCAACATGAAAAAAGTTTGACCAAACCATGGGTACAAGGGAAACCGTCCAAAGAACTACGAGGATGGCAACGATGGTGCGAGGTTGTGGCGCGGGACGAGCCAAGACATAGAGGCGATAGCCGAAGGAGAATGCAAGGGAATTCAGTGAATGTTCTAGCAAATGAATGAGGGCGCTGGAGCCGAAAAAGCATGCCGAAGGTCCAAATAGGGTGCACGGCCCACCGCGTGACACATAGGCAAGCGCCAGTCCGGATGGCATGAATCTTGCTCGTCTTCAACGATTTGGAGAGCTCACCCTTGCATGACGAACCCGCCGGCAAAGCATGTTAGAAGGTCGCAAACGGCAAAGTTGAGTAGGAGAAGGGAGAAAACACGAAATGCCCTCGGAGTTTTTCGAATGACGAAGTAAATAAGCAAAGAGTTTGCCAGAATTCCCACGGAGTTAGTCAAACTGTGAATGCTCAGTACAAGGACCGTGAAGAATTTCATTACGAGGAGAAGACTGTCTTTAGCAGAGAAACGATTATAATGAAGGCAACGCATCTGCCACGGCAGCGTGCGTCAAAACACAAGGGAATTGCATGAAAGGTCGAAAACGACGTTGGAAATGAAGTAATCCCATCATGAATCGTGACAGTATCGGGGCCTGGCTACCTAGTCAAATACATAGGAGACGATACGATTAATGTCAGTAAAAAAATTGTATCGTATCTGGCTTGAATGAGCACCGCAAGTCTGATTTCATGGTGATTCATGGTGAATTCTTTGTAGTCGTTGTTCACAGTTTCGAAGAAAATGTGCATAATTACTGTAATCTTTAATTGTCGTGTGAGAATTTATGGGAATTCCTCAGCTTTCGAAGCACAACTTTTATGGTGCAAGACATCGAACAGCAGTGACGGCACCCATGCCACCGTTCGCATCCGTGAAGAGCCACTGATTGCCCGAGCAAGTCAACGTGAGGACGCCCGGCGCAGTTGCAGCCAATCCCATCGCCTGCGTGTCGACGTAGGTCGTAGTGCCCGCACCGTTCTAAATATGATCCCATGCATTAATCCGTGATAGCAAAGCTTCTGCTCAAACATGAATCGACAAAATGAACAAACATCGATTTCAACGAAGGCTCCGTTACTGTCGCAGGTGAAGGTGAGGGTGTTACCGTTCTGGACACCATTCGCCGGGTCAAAGTTGTCGACGCCGTTCGCTGGATCTGCTGGCGAGATTGTTGGTGTAGTAGCCGTGCATGTGGCTGCAAATCGAAAAATAAATAGGACAAGAATTCGCGCATTATTTTTTTCTAGAGGTTGGGTAAAACGTGACTTTAGACTAATCAAAGAAACGAACTTGTGGGGTTTCCACCGCCTCCAGTGGCCGCACATGAATCGCTCTTGTTGAGGTTCCTTAAGAGAAGGAGGAGAAGGAAAACAGTGGACCGGTGCATGGTTGAAACACTCGGACCACTGATTAGATGGACGAAAGCCAGACGACTCTAAAACGTCTCGGTCGTTTCGAGGAGGATGACCGCCTTCTCCTCTATTTCTGTTTTCCGTTTTCAGGCTCACGGATGGTCAGGGTGCAACAGCACCGGATTCACAAATCTCGCTATCTCCTCGTGTTTCTTCCATGCGAGAATCCTCCGCGCCGAGGACAACGTGGACGCAGACGTAGATAGGGCGATTTATTGTAGATGGTCGCATCGATGAAGTTCACAGGGAGAAGGGGATTCCTGGACATTGGCAAAGGGTAAAGAAACTGTATGCCTGATTGAGAATGCCGTACAGCGCTGACGTAAGCATTGACTTACCTTCTCGTCTTGAAGTTCCTTCGAGAATCCTTTAGCTTTTCCCTCAGTAAAACCAGGCATGGCCCTCCATTTGTCTGCTGCAGGCGAGTCGCAGGCCTTTGAGTTGGAACCGGTTGACCTATGTCCGGGGCGTAGCGCCGCCAGCACCGTTGAGTTCCCTTGTCTCTGTCTCCCCTCCTTCTTCCACTGTTGCTCGAAGGACATAAAAATGGCCTCACAGATCACTCGTACCCAAACAAGTGCATCGCATCAGCGGCGTTGCCTGGTGAAACAGAATAATGCACAACTTGTAGGATATGACGTAAAATGACTCCTGTTAGCCTCTCGAATCCAATAGTCAGAATCCTCTAACGGCAAAAGGACAGGCGGGTCGAAATCGACACCTACGCGATAGTCCTCTTCAGGAAGAATTATCCTCGGATTTTTGCCTCTGACAATGAGAGGAGGTAGTGGCGTGTGAGAAGGCTAATTGTCTCACTAACAGTTTCTCTTTTAGTGCGAGAATTGGAGAGCTTTGGAAGCTATCGCTGGTAAAGGAGTGGATAGTATTGTATGTAGAGTGTTGTCTTCGGCGTCCTTCATACCTCGCTTTTCATTATGGCTGTTTATTAAGCAAGCATTGATGCACGAATGAACATGAAGTTTCAAGGTGCAAGACACCGAACAGTGGTGACAGCAGCCGAGTCACCGTTTGCATCTGTGAAGATCCACTGAGTTCCCGAACAGGTCAACGTCAGTACGCCCGCCGCAGTTGCAGCCAGTCCTTGGACCTGCGTGTCAACGTACGTCAAGGTTCCAGCGCCGTTCTGCAAAAAGAAATTTCAGGTTTTCACTTTCTTAGTTGGCACTCGATAAATAGAAAGCCGTCATGAAAGAAACGAACATCGATATTCACGAAGGCTCCATTGCTGTCACAGGTGAAGGTTAGCGTATTGCCGTTTTGGACGCCATTTGGCGGGTCAAAGTTCTGGACGCCGTTCGCCGGATCCGCCGCAACAATCGTTGGTGTGGTGGCCGTGCATGTAGCTGCAAAGCACACCACATAGAGCGTTGCTGACGACGGAAAGTTGTTTCAAAAGGAAAGAAATTAGAAAAGAACTAACTTGTCGGGGTTCCACCGCCGCCAGTGGCTGCACACGCTCTGCCACCGCTGGCGTTGCCCAAGAGGACGGCAAGGAAGAGAGCTACGGGGGACTGACGCATCGTCGAAACAGCCCACGGACAAGATGCGGGAGAGCCTTCTCCGCTGTTTCTTCTTTCTTTTCTGGCTCTCAATTAGGGTGCGGGAGCACCGGATTCATGAATCTCGCCCTTCTCCGAGAATCTCCGTGTCAAAGAGAAACTTAGTGGAGACCTGCATCTAGGAGTATCCCAGTGACAACTGTGTGCTGAAGGTACAATAGATCTCCGAAATATTCAATCGTCTTGGGTTGAAGCCCTGAGAAGCTTTGTCTTCAATTGTCTTCAATGTCAGTGAACCCAGTCGTCGCCATTTTTTTTCCCGACGACGACTGGCGGGACATTGAGTCGGAACCGGTTGACCTGCGTGGACGCGGCGTCCGGAATGAGTTCCTTTGTCTCGCTCACCCTTCTCCTCTCACATTGCCTGAGGGAAGTGACTCCACAGTTCACGCGCACCCAAATGGGTGCATCGCATCAGGGTCGTCCAACCTTTGACATGTTACATTATTTATTTACTTAGAAAGCACAGCAAACAGATAAAATTTGCTTTATCGCTTGGAGGAATGCAGCGAAAAGAAGCCAGGCATTTCTGAACCACCAGTGCATTGATAGCGGAGCAAGGAATGTCCTCCTCTCTGTCTAGTAGCTCTGTCGCGTCATCATGCTTCAAACATTCAGCAATAGCGCGGCAACAAGAAGATGTCATATATGCCATTCTGTCGTAACGATATCACAGGCTGATGATGAACGGATTCATTTCTCAGAAACTTCACATTGAGAGATTAGGGATGCCCAATGTCGGATGCGAAATGGAGGTCATCCAACAGCGCGGTGCTGCCTCTCAGCTGTCTCTCCTAAAGGCCCCTTCCTCCAACTCTTCCCATGTCTCTTGATCACACGAATCCAATCGTTGCTTCTTCTTCTTCTCCAAAGAAGACTTACCGTCGTCTACGCAGCTTCGAAAAGCGACTGATGATCAAGTGGGTTAAAAGGTAAGTCTTTCACGTTATAAAATGCTTGGCTGAAGTGAACGTTCCGATAACACGAAGTATGTTGTTGAAAGGGCAGCAGACGCGTTCAATATTTCCGTGAGCACGGCATATCAAATCTTGCGCGACAATGCGATGACCGGAGGTGAAAACAGCCGTCGACTCAGAGAAGCCGAAAGGCCAGACATGGTCGTCTTAGCTCAGCGGTTTGGATATACGCATCTCCTCTCATTCAGTTTTGCCTTGCAGAACTGCGATTCTTCTTCAAGAACTAGGCAGAATCACCACAACCTGTGAAGCAGATGTGCAAAAGCCGCTCCGTTATGCGGATCATGAGAGTCGTGAAGGTCTACATCGGGATGACAAGCAAAGAGTTTCACCAGAGGTACATAGAAGAACGACCCGCGCAAGAACTGCAGATGGTGAAAACAGAAGAAATTCGAAGCTCTCAACCAGTATATCAAGTGGGCCAGACCATTGCCTTGCCAGAATTCTACATTACCACAAGCCAGTGGCAATTTCGCGTCAAACTGCCAACGATTTGCCGCACTTATTACCGTGAATAATAAATAAAGGCGGAATTGGATGGCAAACTTCACTTGAGGAATTTCCGTGCTGGCATGTCTTGTGATGTTGAAAACTGCATTATCTGGGCCAAATATGTCCCGCGCCCTCAAGTTTCCGTCTTTCAAGTGCTGTAATGGATGTTCAATCGTTGATGTTTTGTGTTCTCTTTACTTGATCAAGATGGAAAGGTTTGAGCAATTCACAGAAATGACCGAGGTTAACGTTCAGGGGGCAAGACAGCGAACAGTGGTGACCACAGCGGTGCCTTGAGCGCTCGTGAAGATCCATTGATTCCCCGAGCAGGTCAACGTCAGAATGCCCGGCGCAGTTGCAGCCAGTCCTTGGTTCTGCGTGTCAACGTATGTGAAGCTGCTCGCACCGTCCTGAACATGTTGTGTTGAATCAACTTTTCATCCAAAAGGGAAAAAAACAACGAACGTCGATTTCCACGAAGGCTCCATTGCTGTCGCAGGTGAAGGTAAGTGTGTTGCCGTTCGGGACGCCATTTGGGGGGTCAAAGTTCTGGACGCCGTTCGCCGGATCCGCCGCAACAATCGTTGGTGTGGTGGCCGTGCATGTGGCTGCAAAGTGAAAGATGAATCACGCGCACACTGTTGTCTAGCATACGGGAAACAAATTGAGAAGATATAAAACGAACTTGTTGGATTTCCACCACCGCCAGTGGCAACACAGGATTTTGCGTGATTGGCAAGGTTCAAGAGAAGGACGAAAAGGAGAAAGAAGACGCAGGACCTTCGCATTGTAGAGTACTCGGACTATTGACCAGGTGCCGGAAGCAAGACCCACTAGAGCGTCGTCCCAGTCATTTTGGATTGAAGGACCAAAGGACCACATTCAGTTCATCTCTTTTCCATTTTCAGGTTCTAATGGCGGTCAGGGTGGACGCGCCCAAAATTTTATTGCTTTCTCGTTGGTGGAAAAAACATCTCTCGGCGTTACTGTGCGATAATGGGGTCGATGAAGTCGCGGAAGGCCGCCACACGAACGTCGATGTCTAATGTTCTTTCTGTCAACACTCAAAATTTGGCCTTACCCGGCTCTGTCTCATGATCGATACCCTCTCCGCCGGCGCTAACAATGCCGATTTGGTAGAAGACGCCATCGTACAGCACATAGGTCGGACTTCCGCTGTCGCCTTTGTTAGTACCACGATTATAGGCACCGGCACAGAAAACTCGCGACCAGTCAACCGTTTCATCAAAGCTACAATACAAAGCTGTTTTAGTCGATTTTATGCCGCGCATACCAATCAGAAGAGTTTCTCAGGATTATGTTTGTTGTCAGCGGCTGACCGCTCGTTAATGTTCCGTTGTGAACTAAAATGTGGAGGAAATGAACAAAGGACGAACGGTATTGACGCCCATGACCAGAGTTATAAGTCTTGCAATTGAGGAATCCGAGTTCTTCCTCCAACGCGAAGCTGGAAAGCTGGATTATCCTCTTTGCGAAATTCACCACGTCGCGATCCAACTGAAAGAATGAAAAATTTTCAGTTTTCCTGTCTTACTGAACGCCCCCCCCCCAAGCGACACATATTGCGCACATCCTTACCTCTACAACGGCAATATCGCTAAGATAAAAGAGATGATCTGTTCCGTTGTATTCAGGATAAATGTGCACTTTAGCGATTCTGAAAAAAAGTAATTTCAAGAAGCAATGTAGACTTGTAGGGAGTGTCGTCGTCGTCGAACTTAAACTCCACTATCTCCGGAATCGTCTTATTGGCCAGTCTGAAGAGGTTTTCGGACTTTTTAAAAATTGAGCTGACTCTTCGACAACGTGGGCTGCCGTGAGAACGTATCGAGAGCCAATCAAACTTCCGCCTCCGCTGAAGTCACCCTCTTCTCTTCTATATTGAACCACGAACGGTTTCGTGTCCGGGCATCCTCCATTTGCCTAAAACTTTGTTTTTTGTTCAGCGCGACATACACGACGGGTTCGCGTTGGTGAGGCCATAGCCGATGGCGTTGTCAGAGGGTGGCAGTCCTCGACGGGACAGTTGAAGGCCGACACCTGCGGAATGAGCAGAAGGAGGAACAGGAACTTGAAGTGAAACATCATGGCAACGATGCGAAAAGTCAGCGCTTCTTCCTTAAATGTGTTCCACAAGCATTGAAAGTTTCTTGACTCAACGCAAGCCCTGGATGGTGGGACGAAAACTTTCTTTGAAAACAGAGACTCTTTCCTTTGTTTAGCAACACACCCGCGCTTCTTTTGAGCTGAGGCGATGTCTGGCTTTTGGCATGTTAAGAAACTCGCCTCAGTTGCTTCCGAGAAACGAAAACATCGTGTTCGAATTTTCAGCATTGCTTTCAAGGCTCAGTGAGCGGTCGTTTTTAGAGAGTCGCGGCGGGCGAAATATGTTAGTGCACTCGTAGTCCTAACACCGTACGAAGACTCCGTCACTCTCAGTTTTGATCGCTGGTCTGCGTCCACGGCACGAAAAGCGTCCTCACTTGTGTTTCTCGAAGAGGGGGATGGAGAAGAGAAGGCATTCTGGGGTGCGATATGCAAATGCAACACTGAGGGGAAAGGTGCGGAGGAAGAAGAGGGAAGGGACCCTACTGATCTCAACACAAACAACACTAGAAAATACGTGAAATCGACGCCACAAAACAATGTTCATTATTACGCAAAACTCAAAAAATCGGATCAAAAAGCCGTTGACTATTCGACAGTCTGCTTCTCTCTTCAGGGGTGCGCCTCATTCCTGATGTTTGTAGGTACTTATTCTTGATGCTTGATCATACATAGAACGTGCAGAGAATAAAAAAGAGAATTCGTCACCTTTCGTCGAACGCCTTCTTCAGTAATGACGTTGACTAAAGATTAGAGATTGCTTTAAAAGGCAGAAGGCCTCCTAAAGATTAAGGAAGAGCTCGACCCGTCAGGAGGATGCTTCGTCTTCTTCTCTTTGGTGAGCTGGCCGGAAAATCCAGACGCTTGGCTTCTAGGTCTTGTCGTCATGGCTTCTGGCGAACAGCGTCAGTGCAGCTGCATTCGCGAACACCTCTATCTCGACATTGTCGTTCTCCTGCAAAACGACCACGGAGTGACTATCGATGCCCTTCAAAAGGTACGTACTGAATGCGTACATTTGAAACGGTAGTCTTATTTCAGGCGAAAGCAAGTGCAAATTCGATCATCAATCAGATCACGATGATGCCTTCGAGTGCTCGACACACGAGAGTGGCGCTTTATTCTTTCAACTCCACCGCTGCCTCATTGACTGAAGATGATTGGTCCAACGACAAGACAGCCATCGTCGACGCATTGAATGCGATTCCGATATCGAAGGACGAGAACTGGAACACGGATGGAGGCCTTCGAGCAGCTGCGAAACTTCTCCAGAACAGTTCGAGAAGCGTCAAAACCGTGGTCCTCTATTACGGCCAGGGCAAAGAGTTGGTGCAAAGTTAACAATATGCAAAGAACCAAACAATTTAGCATGAATTTCCCCGACCCATGGGAGGCTGAAGAAGTGTTGAAAGGCTTAGGCACGGGCATCTTTGTTGTTAACCTGAACCCGCCGAATGCGATTGGAGGTTTTGAGTATTCGCCGACCTTTTCGATCGAGGAACCCAATTTGGAAGATCGCGACAAACCGTTGGAAGTTTTAGGCGAAACTCCCACTGGCTTGTTGTTATGTAGAAATCTGGCAAGGGCAGAGTCTTGATCATCTGGCAGGGTTGAGAGCTTGAAATTTTGGTCACTTCTGCTGCCTTCACTGACTGCACAGACTGCTCTTGAAGAGGAAGACGTCGAGCTTTCCGCCCACTGCGCGGTCTTGTCGATGCTAGTAGCTCTCAACATGTCATGGCGAACCATGCACTTACGTTGAGAAGATTCATGGTGGGGTGTATTGTGGAGACGCGTTTTCGCGTTTGTTTTAGAGTCTGTCAAGGTTTCGCCTAGCTCTCCAAGGGCTGTTGTTTTGTCGCGCCATATTTGGTACGCTGTACTCACGGAGATATGGAACACGTCTGCCGCCCTTTCAACGGCGTACTTCGGGTTAATGTAGCGTTCCCTTCGTTCAACTGATTGGTAAACTCAAATAACTCACATTTTTATCCACTCAATCATGAGTTGCTTCTCGGAGTTGCCTAGACGGCGGTAAACCTTTCGCAAAGTCGATGCCCTGATTGGATGAGGCTGCTCGAGGGACATGGGCCAAGAGATGTGAGCCATCAGGAGAGATAGTCGGGCGACAGCACAGTGCTTTTGAATGACCTCATTTTCATCGTCGACTTTGTACACCCCGAATCACTAGAAAGTGTCCCCATGCAGACGAGCTTCGCTTCAGGAGCTGGGGTACTATCGGCGAACACAAAACATAGAAAACTTCCAGGTACTGCAAATGTCAAGCCTTCGTTCACCGCCTGACAGGCGAACCGCTTCTCTTCTAACAGAATGAGTGAAGTGGTAGATGGACTTACTAGCGGTACCCGGGGTGCCATTTTTTCACCAAGTAACCTAACTTGTTTGCCTTAAAATCATGGGACTCGGGTTTAGCTCTTTAAGAAGGGTTGCCTGGTTCCCTTCAAACGACTGAACATAACCCCGGCGCCTATTAAGAAGTCGAACTTGACCATCCTGGAGCGCGGTTCGCTTAGTAAGCAGGAAACTTGTTTGCCTTAAAATCATGGGACTCGGGTTTAGCTCTCTAAGAAGGGTTGCCTGGTTCTCTTCAAACGACTGAACATAACCCCGGCGCCTATTAAGAAGTCGAACTTGACCATCCTGGAGCGCGGTTCGCTTAGTA
>JAQIXL010002233.1:0-13848 GCA_034700245.1 Poikilolaimus oxycercus | reverse complement strand
AAGGCGAAAGGGTCGGGTCGGTCGGGCCAAAAGCGAAAGGGGTGGGGTGGTTTTCAAACACCCTCGGTTAACCACTGAAAATGATACCATGCACTACCAGGGAAACAAACTTTTTAGCAAAAGCGTGAAGGTCCCTATATTTAGTCAAGCAAAGAGGAGAGCGGAAACAACGAAAAGCAGAAGGGCGTCACATGAGGCGGCAGCCTGCCTCGTAAGTCGCCATCTGTGGGACGAAATCGATTCTGCCCCGCTCCGTGCCTGAATGAGCACGCAGGCTAGTACGTCGAGTCGCACGGAAAGCCGTGTGTCGACTTGCCAATGTGAAAACAATTGCTGTAGCTAGCAAAGAATAAAGCTTAAGCCAAAGAAATGTGTTTATTCAATTGCTCACTCTAAAACGAACAGATATCGAGCGGTACCCCTTCAAAATCTTGGAGAGTGGTCTCACGCACATCGTGTGTCCAAGCCGATCTTCGATAATAAAATGATGGGCTTGGAAAGCGCCCTTGGTTCCTCGCTGGCTTCCGCGATCGTCCACAATTCTTGCTACCATTTCTCTGTTGAAAAAATGAATACACGAGCAAGAAACACTTACGTCGTTGCTGCAATTGTCGCAAAGTTGGTGACCTGCTGAGCCCCCGGCATGTCTTCCTCCGATGTCCTCTTCACTCGCCTTTGTTTCCTCCTGTCTTCTAGTCTTGCGTTTTGAAGTTTGAATCGCTGCAAACTATTTATGGAATAATTTTCACATACATGCCCTTGCAGTTCAACGAGCTCGGCCGGTGGATGTTCTTCCACATCCACGTGCATTCTGTCATCGCCACATGTGACTATAGCGTTGCTTCTATTGGGGATTGTGACAAAAAATATCCATCTAGAAAGTATCCGAGTTTCTTTCAATAGGCTTACCAGGGTTACTTTCAAAACATCAAATTCATCGAAATTGTTGAATTGGACCGGCGAATGCTATGCATGCCGTGTTGATGGAGGCCCATGTATGGGGAACCTGCAAAAACGCCGCTTCATGCCGAATGAGGCGGCCACAAGCAGCGGCCGTCGCGCGAATGGGCAAAATCAATTTCTTCCGGCAGGATGTTGAGCATGCAAGCACTAATAATTCCCACGCACGAGCTAGTGTGGATGCCGCGTTTGCCTCAAATTCGTCACCAGGCGACGCTTCAGTCTGCTATTCGTTGAATATCACAAGCAGTTATTGAGGGCTGAAAACCGACGCGTAAATTCAGAAAGGTTTTGCATTTTTGCAATAATTGTTGCAGAGAAGAAACGGTTTATTCCTCAACCAAACGTGCACATTCGTCAACAACAAAATTAGTAGTTCCAAGGGGCCGTGCTGCTAATGCTGGTTGCCGGCGGATAAGCAACCTCGGCTGGGTGTTCGAGTTGGTGGCGCATTTGCACCCAGACCGAGTCGACTTTGAATGTCGTCGCTGTGGAAACGTGACGACGATGAAGTCGCCGGAATGCCCATGACAAGACTTGGTTCTCGGGGTAAACGAGCTGGATCTCATGAGGGCCTTTCTCCAAATACAACAAAAAAGCGTAAAACTCGGCGAGAGATTTGAAGGCGAAGGTTGAATCTCGATAAATTTTTGCCGTTGAAGAAGTCACGAGTTGGCATAATTCTCGCAAAAATTGAACTACGCCAATCGTGTCGCCGCTGTCTTCGCATTTCATTTGAAACTTAGAGTCGGCGAGTCGAACGACCTTTGAATCGGTCCATAAAGAACTGCAGGGAGCTTTCAGAAGCTTTGCCGCTTCTCGAGCACGAAGACAGCCAAGTTTTACTGTCGGTGCTGGGACTAAAAGCTTGTCGAAACCACGAACGAGGGCGTCGACGTTATCGATAATCGCGGGAGGGCTGAGGCTTAGGTAAGTCACATTTAAATTAGAGGCCAAAAGCCGGGCGACGGCGGTTTGCTCGTCCGCCTCGAAACATTGCATTCCATGGAAGTTCAAATTTATGTCATTCGATTCGAGTCGCGGCAGCACCTAAAATTAAATAAATAAATATATTTAAATGCTCATTCACCCTGGCTAATTCGTCGATTCCAACGGCATTGATTCCACAAATTATAACAGAAGTTTTGAAAGACTTTTTGAAAGACGTAAAAATTGGCGCTAAAGGACTTGAGAAGAGAACTTCGAGCGTTGAAGCAATATTCTGACTGAGGCCAGCATTGAGGCAGATGCAGAGCGACAAGGTGTCTGCGAAAGTTCCAGTCCAGCCCACTGGACGCGTCGGGAATCCGTCGAAATATTCCTCAGCTGGAGCAACAAGAACCTTTATAACGAGATGGCGCTCTGCGACGTTGGCAAAAAGTTCTGTAAGCATAGCCCGAAGATGACGATCGACTCGAGAAAGTCGGAGAAACATTGCCGCATCTAGTCGCATAGACAGGTCCTTGACATGTTTCTCACAAAAGGCATGTAGCGGCGAAGACATGGCCAAGAAGAGGAAGCCTGAAAGATATTTCAAAGACTTTCTTATGTGTATGCACCGAAAGAATCTCTTTGTTCATCGATCATGCTGAAGGTGCAAAGTGAATGTTCGTAAGAGTGCTAACCACATGAGTGTCCCAGAAAAGTAAAACGTTGATAAGCACTTCTGATTCGAGCCAGAGGGAAGTGTCCCTCGCATCAGTCATAACAGTCAAGTGAGAACACGCAAAGCGCCTTTTCATTCGTCGGCACAGACGAACTCTTAAAGAGCTAAGTAACAGTTCGCTCAAAAAAGTGATTTATCTCGGATTAACAAAGTCAACGGCGATATTCTCTCCTTTTGTTCGTCTGACATGTGCTCAATCGAATAGTAGCTCTAAATTCACCGATGAAGTCGTTTTTATCACTAGCCTTTGCAGTTTCCTGAGAGCAGGCTCATGCCAGTCATAGAGCATTCCTGAATATCCGGATGATGCATTGAGATCATCACTTACCTTCTGTGTGTTTTATCCAACAACATTTCATAGTGCGACATGTACCAAGGCAGTTCTTGTTTCTCAATACGCCAGTACATTTTCGTTCTTCCTAAACCATCTTTGAAACCGAGTAGCTTACATTTTTAAATGTTTAGTAGCTTTTGACGGTCAAATTCATCCACAACAATTCACAAAAATTGTTGAGTTAAACTGGTAAGAGTTATACATCCAGTGTTGGTGGTGCACTCATTTATGGAGGAACCTGAACATTCAAAGTGTGTAGACAAGCAACAAGCAGCGTTGCGAAAGGTAAAAGGAAAAATGAAACGACACGTAGAGAGGTAGGGCGGCATGCCCGTCTGTGACCGTCGCGAAGGAAACACTCGCCTTCAACACATTCACGCCCGTGATGCACTAAATATGCAAAGACCCATCGTGCCGTGCGGAAAGTGACGTTTCCAGTGGCACCGATCCTTTTCCGCAAAGAGGTTTAGCGACCGAGAAGGCTGCTCGGGCCCCTCGTGATCTCGTGGACAACGCTTTGCAGTCGATAGGGCTTTGTTGCAAGCAAACTTTTTTAGTCAGTTGGCACTTTCGTCACGACGAACTGATTCGAAGAAAACAAACGAAAAAAACAGATTTTATTGAGTGTGTAATAGGGAAAGTAATTCGGGTAATCTCAGCGGCAAAATTAGATTGAAGAATTATCAGATGACTGTACGTATTTATGTTGGCGGGATCGACGAAATGGCTGCAATATACATATGTTGTGCAGGGAGCGCCACCGTGGTTTCCAAAAGACAAGAGAAACGGTGCGAGAGCGGACAGTCTCACAATGAGGAAAATGAAGCAGTGCAACTTCTCGGTGTGCGCTATGGTCACCACTTGTTTTGTACTGGTGCAGAAAGCTTCCTTCGCTAGATTTGTCAGCACATTTCTTTCTTCTTAAACCTCGATTGAAATTGCCGGGTTTACATTTGATTTTATATTTCGTTCGAAGCACATGATGGAGTCAAATTGTTGTCCAGATCCAACAGAAGTATACGTCTAGCGTTGACGGAAGACCCATTTATAGGGCAACCTGAAATGATAGCTGATTTTTAGAAAAAACAACGAGATCGGAATGAGACGCGTTGAAAAAAAAAGAAGACCGGAGTCGTGTTTGTGTGACGACAAAGCGAAGAAAATCGATTTCATGCATTCATGCTCCTTTGTGACGAGAACTGTGTTTATTCAATGTTGTAACAATCGAATCTCCACTACGGCTGCGCCCAGGGAGTAACAATAAATCGCACGCAGAACATTCAAACGCCAATGTCCGAATCGCCTGGAGAAAATTTCACAATAGCATTCTTGTGAAGGACTGCTTTCACTCCAAGAGCCGCTTCGTGGATTCTCCGAAGTATTCCAGTTCGTAGTTAGCACTGACTGCATCTATGCTAGATCCAATAGCAAGAAGTCAGGAAATCTAAACATTTACGTCAACGGGACATGACCACGCAGCTTCCGCTTGATTTACCTTCAATGGAATCGCTTGGCTGATGAAGACTCATCTTCACGTGACTTGCACCTAGGCTGAAATCGGCCAATGTCGCTTCCATAATTAAGTTCCTTGTATCTAAAGTCTCAAAATCAGCAGAATTGACGCTCTTGCTCACACTCACCCGTTCCTTGTAATATTGTGTAAATAATGACTGAAAAATCGGTTTTCAGTTTCACAGCGTAAAATCGCTGATTAAACAGCAGAGTTAAGAATTCAGCGCTGATTCAAGTTCCAGGTCCATTTATGGGATGTCTAAACAGGGCGTTGAACTTGAAACACGAAAAAAGAAAGAGAAAGAAGTCGCGGTTCCACCCCCTCTGTTGGCACTGAGGGGCGAGAGCGAAATCAATAGCGCCTTCCCGACACACTGGCTTTGACAGGACGTGCAGACAACGTTGATAAGAACCCTCGGCTTTCTCTCCTTCCCCTCTGTTTCCATGTTTTGTACATGGTTGACTGATGACGATTTTGCGTCGACGGATCCGTCGCAAGGGACGAAATCGATCCACGTCGAAGCTTTATTCGACATGCAAACACTAGGCTCATATCGTGAAGGCCTCGATGGACGCTCCTTTTCTTGTCTCGTCTCGCTCCCTCGCCGTCCTGGCGAGTTCGCACTTGCGGATTTCTTGGTTACAAGTAGACTGAAGGTTCGAAATGTTTATTCAATGTTATAACAAGCGATTCTCCACTACGGCCGCACCAAGGGAGTATGAATAAAATGCAGAGAGAACATCCAAAACGCCTTGTTCGATACATTTAGCTCCTAGCGTGACGTTTGTTTGGGACTGCTTCTACTTCAAGAGCGATTACGTCGAGTCTACGAAGTATTCTCACTTCGAAGTGTCTCCTGACTTCATCGCAACGAGTCAATCTGTCTAGACATTTCAATGAGGCACGATGTTCACGCACCTTCCTCTTGATTTTACAATACAGTGGAGTCCCTTGGCTGATGAAAACATATCCTCAAGTGTGCAGCTCCTAGGCTGTATACGCTCCAGTGACGACTCCATACATACATTAGGTTTCTTCTGCCTGAAGTCTCACAATCAGCATGATAGAGGATCCTACACCAACTCACAGTGTTCCTTGTAACAGCCGCAAATGATGACAGTCGATTTTTAATTTTATGTTGTGAAATCGCTAATTTAAACAGCAGAACTCCGAATTTATGTAGTGTTGTTGACTGAAGTTCCAGGTCCATTTATGGGGAATCTAAACTGGGCTTTGATCTTGAAGCAGGAAGAAAGGGAGAAAGTTGTCGCGATCGCGCATTACGTTCGCACTGAAGGGAAGGGGCGAGAGCGAAATCAATAGCGCCTGCCCGACACGCTTGTGTTTCACAGGACGCGCAGGCAACATTGATAAGACGCTCTGGCTTTCTCTCCTTCTCCTCTGTCTCCATGTCTTCGTTCTCAACATTTATGACTGATCAAAGAAATATAAGTAGAAACAAATAACGGAACAGGAAGAAAAAACCGAGGCCATGCATTTGTAAGGCTCTAGATCAAACTTTCTTTAGCAAAATTTTTTATCTTGGATCAAGAAAATTGAAGACGCCACTCTCTTCTTTTGGTCGGCTCATCGTCAGACCTAAAAAGGGAAATCTAAAACTTCTCAAGCGTTCTTTCACCATTATATTTCATTCTTCGATCGGTTGAGCAATGGCCCGATAACGGAACAACTCGCCGTCTTCCAGAAGGCTGACCGATAAAATTTCTCAAATAGCAAAACGGCAGCTTCCCTGAGCATTCGAAAGATACATTGACAGAATGACTTGCCTTTGGTTTTTGTCCATACGTCCGCTGCAAAGGAGTCCTTCTAACCAAACATGCAAGCTTCAAGAGATTCCCTCCGAGGGCGTAGCCTAGTTTCCCGATTAGACAGTAATTTTCTTCCTAAACCTTGCTTGAAGTTGGCAAGCTTGCATTTGAAATAAGTCATTCAAAACGACATTCTTGATGTGGACCAGGAAGAGCTATGTCTCCCGCACTCGCGGAAGATCCATTTATGGGACAACCTGAACAGTAAGTAGTCAACCACGAGGCGGAGTGGCATAAAAGGGAAATGAAGAGATGCACATGGCAAGAGGCGGCGGTCGGCCCCCGTTCGAGACCGTCGCGAGGGACGAAATCGATTCTCCCTCGTGGTTCATTCAACATCCAAACAATGGGCAATATCGTGAAAAGCTCGTTGTCCCTCCTTTCTCTCATCTCGTCCCGCCGTCTCCCGTGGCGAACCACTCAAAAACGCTTTATTTTCAAACGGAAAATCTGAGGAGGAAATTCATCCTTTGCTAAGCACGGCAATGCGTATCAACGATGAACACCTAAAAAAAGCATTAGTCAATTTGTTTCCGCCACGAACCTTTTAGTTTTCTCAAGTGAAGCTCCTCCTTATTGAGTTTTTGTCGCTCAACTGCTTCCAGTAAATGTACAACGACCGGATTCCTCGAAATTTGGGTGATTTTTTGCTATTGTCCATGGAAGCTTTACCTTCAGTTTTCTCCGTCCCATTCAAGCATCCTAGAGAGTACTAATTTACCCATGTGTAACCTTCTCTTAATCTCTCATGATCGCACCACCAAAGCTCCATCCTAGTCTCCTTGACCACTAAGCATTGTCTTCTTCCTTAAAGGACAATGCGCTCCTAAAGCTGACAATCGATACATTGATGCCAATCGAATTAGCTCACGCAAGCTTAAAAACTGGTTGGAAATGGCCGACTTACAAAACTACATTAGTCACGATCGACTCTTTGTTGTTCACACAATGGCGTTTTTAAAGTTGCTGAGTTAGGCCAAAAAAAAGCTATGCCATGGCGGTTGAGCAGACGATCCATTTATGGGGGAATCTGAGACGTTTGCTAATCAGTCAAAGTACAAAACAATTCGATGGAAAAAACGCCGAAGACGATGGCGACCCGAAGTGGGGAGGAGGACGTGCTCACAATCAGCATCCTTGCTTGCCAGCAGAGCGAGCGGAAAAATCGATTGTCTGTCCTGTCACAGCGTCGAGACAGCCGCGTCGCCTTGATAAGCGACCCCGTCCTTTTCCGGCGAGGGGCGCTTTTCAAACCGCAAACAGCTGCTCTAACAATAAGAAGCCGCTCCATAAAAAGAAAATGAATCTTTATTAGTTGTCAACGGTTTTTAGGCAAACAGCAGGCTGCACACCAAAACAGAAGAGCAGATTGGATACCAACAATGCAAGAGGAAACTAGAGCACATTCGCTCTCAAAATTGTCATTAATAATGCTGTCCGCAACAAAGATCAAGGACGATTCCACGAAAGACAATTCGTTCCACGGAATAACCAATTCTGAAACACAGTCAGACTTTAGAGGCCATACCTTCTAAGCCATCTTCGATCTCCGTTTTTATTGCGTTTACGAATCTCAATTTTTTGGAGAAATCCTCAACTTCTCGGACGAGTCATTTATGTGTTGCGCTCTTGGAACGTCGATTGGCGATTTGAAGATATAATGGGTGTGTTCGTATCCGATACAAACTGGCGATCAAGTCTTTGAAATCGAAATCGATTCATGAAAATCATGGTGCATGTACCTGTCTTTCCTTGCTTTTGCGATATTTTCACACTCCAGAACAGTACGATTTGCCAAGGGCGCTATTTTCATGACCGAAGCACCTAGCGAGTGTCCTATGTACAATAGATTGACCAACAAGACTTGTTCTTGTTTCCTATATAGACTCACAATTTGATGAAAATGGCAAGCTTACATTTGCTATAACTTTCTGTCCAGAAGGAAATATTCATCTTTGGACTGGCATTGTTTGAGTCGACAGGAGCATACATCTAGTGCTGACGGACTGCCCATTTATGGGGAAATCTAAATTGAAAATCGATTTCCAGGAAAGAAACAACAAAAAATTCCGTCGGCAGGCCGCGCCACACGCTGCATGACGACGCGGACTAGTGTCGCGTGCGTGGCGAGGCAGCGAACGGAATCGATTCCGTCCCTTCACAACGTTTGCGCTGAGTATGCAAACACGACGGCTTGCGCTGTGCCGATCGGCAAAATCTCGTGACCAAGTTTGAATGCATAACAGGGGCTTTGAGTGTTTTTTTTTATTGTGTTGATCGTAGAGAGAAAAATTCTTTAGCTTTTCAAACAAAGAAGTCTTCCTGTCAAATCTTGTCGCTTGAGCTTCGAGCAGATATCCGGTTGGCACGATCCGGTTGCTATGCAGAGTGCGATTTTGTTCGTCTTCACGTTGGTGCCGCGATCTAAAAGAGGATGTTCGACTTCGATATTGTCAGCGACTTACGGAAAGTGATCGCTTCCTCTGAACATGAAGTGACGCGAATATTCAGGCGTAGTGGGTTCCTGCTTCGTATGATGGGCGACGTTCTCGTCACAATCTCGTCACAATAACTAAGGAAGTGATCTTTCGCCTTCTCATCCGCGCATCCGTGGATTGAGAAGAGGAAAAAGCGCCAGATGATCCATGCCGTTGTTGAAGTTGTCAGAACGTGTGGCTTCCGCTTCTTTTGAACACTTCGGACTTCTACTCGTACAAGTGCGACCCGCCACAAGCCTCACTTTCATTTCTTCAATCTCTGTTTTACAATTATGGCAAGGCTTACATTTTGACCATCAATTTCTTGATGGAAATTGTTGAACTGAACGGACAAGAACTATGCGTCCATGGTGCTGAGGAAGATCCATGTATAGGGGAACCTGAACAGGAACGGATTGTCAAGAAAGAAGCGACGGAGAATTTCAGTAAGACATGAGCCGCGACACGTTGCACACATAGGAGAAGCGAAGGAGAAGAAAATCGTGAGTGTGTGAGACGACAGCGCGACCTCAATCGATCCCGTCTCTTATCCCGTCTTTCTCTTCCAACGTGTGAAAGCGACTGCGGCATTGTTACACTGAAGATGATGTCTAGCAGATGCTTAACCATCTCAAGCAGCGCGACATCGCCGTTTCTTTTCGACACCTGCATTCATTTGGCAAGACGATTCCTTTTCTGGAACACATTCCCACTTGTTGTGGCGACGCCTTGCATATGAAGACGGACGTGTCGCACTTGCTCAATCGATTTCCGTCGTTTTCAATGAAAACGCAAACACGGCGTCTGTGTCACACTGATCATGAATTTTATTGCTATTTGCAGCAAAGAAGAAAAATGGAATCGCTTTTCGAACAATAAAGTATTCCGTTTGGTTCCTGTGTCGCCAGCTCCGAGCAAACCTCAGGTTGGCATGATCCGACCGTGGGACAGCGCACTATTTCGTCCCGATTCACCTTGACGTCACGTTCTGAAAGAGGGTGGCGTCGATTGCTGCTTCTGCTAGAAACTTACACATAATGATCGCTTCCTCTGAACGCTTTCTATAAATCGTGTTCGGTCCTATGGGCCATGTCGCAAATCTTCTCGTCGAAACTACTGTGCAAATGTTCTTTTGCACTCTCGCCGACGCAGTCAAAGAATGAGGAGACGTGTGAACAGCCAGTCGTTTGCGGCGTTATTGCCGTTGTCAGCATGTGATTGCAGACTAGATGAGCCGTTCACCCCTATCTCTATCGAATCGATTGCAACTCTGTTGTTAACTTGATAGGTTCATCTTCTCGCGCAGGCAGAGGAGGTTCAACGATCGATCGATATGTTCAATGAGATGTTGGCGATACGTGAGAACCATTGGCCTCGTTTCGTTTCTTAAAACCTCGGTTGTATAATAAGTGGGACACTTACACTGGAATCTATTGTTGTTCAATTTCTTCGACTGATTTTATGCGCATCATAAAAGCGGAACAACAACTATGCATCCTCGGTGTTGATGATTTACCCATTTACGGGGAACCTAAAAAGGAACAGGCTGTCAAGAAAGGAAAAACGAAAAAATTCCTTAAAGCACGCGCCACAACACGTCGCAAGCCGAGAAGAACGTGTACTGAAAGCGCGAAGACGGTGCGACCGCAATCGATTCCCTCTCTCATTCCCTCGTTGTCTTTGAACATGCCACCGCTGCCTCGCGTTGAGACGATGACTAAGCGAAGAGATCGTCTGGGAATGACCCATTTTCTCAAGCAACAGGCAATTCTTCAAACAATTTTTCGTTGTTTAAGTAGCCAGAAAACGACGAGGGAACAATTCTATGAACAAATATGCCTGCGGATTGCATAAAAAAATCGAAATGGTCGACTTAGTGAAAACGACGGGAGCGGCAAAGTGATTCAGCAAGTCCCTCAATGAAACATTTATTCCAAAATTTTGATGGTAATACACAGTGAAATCCATTGAGCGACATCATGGCGTCGGTGAAGACGTCGGCGTGCAGGAAAACTGGATTCAGTTCCATGAGCGGCTTTCCGTTTCGATATAGCACGATGCGCCCTTATCTGGATCATATTCAAACTTTGAAGTCAGCGCCGCCTTTCTTCCATTGAGTTACAATTGCGATTTTATCCTGCCCTGTTTGGTATATGCCTCGGATGTTCTGCTCTGTGAATTTTTTTCACGGAGCAAAAAAAGGTTTTATCCACGCTTGTTCTCCAAGATCGATTGGTTAGATAGAGACCGATGCAATGCCACCACGAATGCAACACTCCATTGGAAAGAGAGGCTTATATGCGCTAGGAAATTCACACAATATTACATAAAACAAACTAGCCCGTCCAGCCCATTCAAAGTTCGGAGAATCTCAGACTCAGCACGCTTCTCGGATAAACCATTCACGAAGTCTGTTAACAGGACTTTGTTGCGGGGTTAGCACGGGGATAATCCTTGGTTCGTTATTTAAGAGCATCGTGTCCTGCATGTTATGAATTAGGGTTGGCCTTATTGACAGCTTCGGGGTTTTATTGACAGCATGCAGTAAGTGATTGCATTCAAGAAGAGGAACAGAGTCTTTCACATCAATTCAATAGCGCAAAATCAGCGTGCTGAAAGATTCGAATGGTGCGTGAAGATTGTCGTTTACCTTGTGCTTTTCCGATTGGATGAGCCCAACAAGTCAGTGTGACTTTCCGAACGTTATCTCTTCATGACTGCTGCCCCCATGCTGTGTCCTAGTTTGACGATTTGTAAAGAGATTTTCTTCCTTTCTAGGTCTGCATTTGAAATTGACAAGCTTACATACAATACTTTGGAAACAGTCGAGCAAGTCGATAAATATAATACGAATCATTGGAAGAGCTGAGTTGAACCGGCAAAGGCTATGAATCCAGACAGAAGATCCACTTATGGGAACCTAAACAAATTGCGAATTATCAAGAAACGCGTGCAGAGGGAAAACGTAGAACACGTCGCACGAGGCGGCAGCTTGCCCCGTTTGTGACCGTCGCGAAGGGCGAAATCGATTCTGTTCTGTCATGCCCCTATTTCTCTCACCGTGCAGGCACTACGTCCTGTGCTATGACGACCAGGCAGCGCATCGGCAACCGCGGCCGATCCATTTTCCTCAAGAGGCTCCATTCAGTCACAAACACCGTGCGTTAGAAGGCACAAACAAGAAACACTAAATCTTTATTGTCCTCGAAACACTACAAGTTTATGCATAGTTGTGATGATGCACACTTTTCATTGGCCCTTCCTAGGGAATAACCATCTAAAGTGTGAATAACACGGAAGATGAAGTGCTCAAATCGCCCTGATTCCATATGGATGCTTGTGAACGACTATTTGATACTCCAAGAATCCTTTCACTTTTTCCGAAAAAGATTTGCAATTCTCATATCTCAAAGACCCATACCATCCAGATCCCAGAGATCATTCTAGAAATTTTAATGAGACTTGTCCAGCATCACGTACCATTTCACAAGCTTTTGAGCTCCATGGGAGTGTGCTATTTCAAAGAAACACATTCTTCATGATTCCTGCACCAAGGCTGTAAGAAACTCCACAGATTTTAAACGAAGATAGGTTGATTCTCAAATTCCAGTCCAATAGACGAGACATACACAAACTCACAGTCCCTTTCATATTTTTCGTCGAAAATGGATGAAGAAATAAAAAGAATCAGTTTTCAAATTCATGCATGTAGAGTTTCCAGTCAAATGACTTTGCTGATTTAAACAGCGCCAACAATTCGTTATGATAATTCCGCGGGTCCATTTAAGGGAAACCTACAATAAATAGAACATAGACCGTTAATCAATAAAGCAGTTCAATAAAAGAAAAATGCGATGGTTCGGGCGGGGTCCGTGACGAACGAGGAATCAATTGGTGCCCCGTCACGCCCGTGCTTCACAGGACGTGAAGACAGTGGTGATAAGAAGTCCTGCAGCCCCTCGCGGGGGGACACAAAACAGAAAAAGCGTGAATCTTCATTATTTTCAAGGCAGCAGTTTTGTCAAAGATTTCTGTTTTTTTTGCATTCGACCAAGAGACGCAGATTTCTCAGAAATTGTAACTACGGCTGCGCGCCGTGCTTTACCGCAGCAACGGCGCTTGCTTGCAGACAATAGGAAAATTGTTGTCCGAATATAGAAAGCCCATTGAAACGTTCAAAAGTCGAAATGTTTATTCGCAGCTGTGAGTGGGGACACTTTTCATTGCACGTACCTAGGGAGTAAGAATATAAAGTACGGAGAACACGCTGATGCATTGTTCAGATCCCCTTGCTTCCATATGGACGCTTATGAAAGATTGTTTGATACTCTAAGAACTCGCTCACTGCTTCCGCAAAGTTTGTCAGTTCGCACTAGACAATCAATTCATTAATTGCTGATGCAAAATCGAGAATTCAATGAATCTAGAAATTTCAGTGAGATTTGACCACAATCAAGTACCTTTCACTAGCTCTTGGATTTCATGGGCGTTCGCGTCTCTTCAAGGAAAACACATTCTCATGAGACAAGTCCCCAAGGAGTAAGAAACTACACAGATTCCAATCAACTGTGGTTGATTTTCAAAATTCTTGATTGGACGATACTTTTCTAACTCACAGCCCGGTTGCAAGTGGTCGAAGACAGTGGGTGAACGAAAGAAGCGTTTTCAAATTCATGTAAGTGTAATTTCGATTCAAAGTGCTGATTTAAACAGTACAACTCCAGATTCCGTCATGATTGACGGTCCTGGCCCATTTACGGGAAACCTAAATCGAGCATCGACCGTTAATCAATAAGCCTCAATAAATGAAAGGGGGGGGGGGCGACGGTTCGGCTCTGTGTGTGGCGGGAGGTGGGATAGTGAAATCAACTGCGTCCACCCAACGCGCTCGAGCCAGGCCGTGAGACAATGGCGATAAGAAGCCTTTCCAGGCTTTCTTCCTCTCCGTGTCTTCCCATCAGGGTGGGTAACGGGCCGGCCCGGGCCGGCCCGGGCCGGCCCGCGCCCGCCCGGCCTCGGGCGGGCCGATCCTCTTTTTTGGGTAGGGCGGGCGGCCCGCGGGCGGCCCG
>JAQIXL010002232.1:0-13850 GCA_034700245.1 Poikilolaimus oxycercus | reverse complement strand
TCTTAGATCAAATCACGGCGTTGTTGTCGAAACTCCGGCCAGAAAACGCGGTCATTTTCGTCGTTTCAAAACAATTTGAAAATCTTGACGGAAGTCTTAAAGATGAGTTGTATGACATCGAGTATCACACCTCTCGCATCGATGAGGTAAGAACTAGTTAACAGTTGCGCTACAAAATCTTGCTAGAAGCAAATGAAAAGGTGGACTGCTGCCTTGATGGAGCCAAAGGACTGCTTACAGTTCCCAGCCCCAAATCCTTATATTCCGGCAACGGAGGAAGCAGAACCCGGTGGCGGGTTCGTTTCAACTTTCATCGTTGAAATTCCACTTTAGTCGTCGGCCTCATGTGATCCACAGCGATGAATGGTCGCGAATTTGGTATGAAATCAATCACGGTGCTTCTGGTGAATGGATGACCGTGGATATATTGGTTTGGGACTTTAGTTTTATTTTCAAACACAATTTAATGTTTTACAGATTGTACTGCCATTGGCTGGTAGCTCTCCACTAAACTACGTTCGCACAAACTTATTTCACAAATCCTTCGACGTAAGCAACGCGGTTAAACAAGAAACAGACTTATCGTTTAGGACTTTTTGAAAGAAGAAACTTACAGCGCGCAGTTGGCGGGCCTGAAATACATCCTGGACTGCACCTCGGACGGATTTTCCTTGATGGTTCCGTAGTATCTGCAATGCTTTACTTTAGGCATTTGAAGACCACGGGTCGTCCAGAGAAGCAGGATGTTTTTCTCCGAGAAATAATTCAAAAGCTCAGCAGTTTTCACCCAGGTTTGCGCTTTTTAACTCAAGATTACACCCGTTTAAAAGATGCTATTGCCTTTAAACAAATCAAGGAGGCCTACGTGTCAAGCTTGAGAAACTCTGTTCATTCTCAGCCAGACGCTACGGCTGAGAGCTTGGTTCCGAGGATCCTGCTACCCAGAGTATGGTCCGACGAGCAGCTTCTTGAAGTTCTTATTGGTGGGTATTTCCAAAAAAAAATCTATACAAAATTTCACTTCTTTACAGATGTTACAGAATCCGAATTTAACGATTTCGTCGAGGAACTCTTTTCATCTTTTCATATTGAAATCTTTATGGGAGGAAATATCACCGAAAAAGTTCTTTACCGCTGCATCCTAAGAACATTCAGGCGGCCCTCGACTTGAGCAAAGAGACCGTTAGCATAATGAGGGACGCGCGAGGGAAGCGAGCACCCGTTGTAGGCGAACTCGAACTTCGTCGTCCGTACCTGCTGCCTCAAGGTAGAGCAATACTGTAGAGTCTAAAAACGGATTTTGTTTTACAGGCAGAAACTTTGTTTTCAAGCACGCTCAATTGGCTCAGACGCAAAACTGCCTTCATGTAGTCTTTCAAATCGGCGTTGTTCATTGGCGAGAGCACGTCTTGCTCGAGCTTCTCCTTCCACTTCTCAAAGAACCTGCATTCGAAACTCTGCGCACAAAGGAACAATTAGGTTTCGTTTTTTTTTAAATCTCATAAATCGCTTAGGTTACACTGTACACACAAAAACCGAGACGAAATGCGACAGTCTCTCGATCGAGTTTACCGTTCAGGGCAATCGTGACCCCGGATACATGGACAAACGTCTTGAGGCTTTCCTTCGAACGTCCTTGGTACGCATGCCAAAAGCGCGTATCAATATTTTTCAGAAAACACTCGAAGAAATGAGCGACGAAGAGGTCGAAAAGCAAGTGAAAGCACTGAGCGAACAGAAGAAATACCCGAGTGGTCAATGGGATCAAATCCGAACAAGAAGATACGACTTCGATCATTGTTTGTTCTTTTTTGTTTAGAAAAAAAACATTTGTAGACTTGGCCGAGAAGAAAGCTGTGGATGCCACAAAGAGAGAGGATCTTGTTGCCTTCTTCAAAGACTACATTGCTCTCGGTGCACCACGTCGACGCAAGCTGGCCATCTTCGTCTACGGGAATCCGTCGATGAACTCTGTAGACGAGGCTGCAAATGTTGGAGTTGAAGTGGAAGAAGAAGCTCTCAAGGTTGCTCGTCCTAGCAATGAAAATGTCGTTTCAGATGGAGACTGAAGTGATCGATGACATTATTGCATTTCAAGAGACCTTGACTCTTGCAGCGAGGCATCCAGCCGAACTTCAAATCTAACGTTGCTCTTCGTTCTTATTTGCTTCACTACTTTATTTTGCTCGGCTTATTTTTCTCGTATTTTGTGGATGGAATAAAAGTCGTCAGAAATGATGTCGTGCTTCGAAATTTCCCAAGTTTAAAGTGCAAATGAGACGGAATCGATTTTTGAGCATCCACTAGTTAGCAGTTTCGTCGAGCTGCTGCTCCTAGGACGTCACTTTCCTGACTCTCGCGTCACTTTATTCTACGCTGTCTCATTAGGCGTCTTTCTATTTAAATGGCTCAAACCACGATCGTCTCTCGCTGCAACAACATTCGTCGCCCCGAGAAAAGCATCAAACAAGTGAGAATTTGTTTTCTCTAATCTTTTTCTTAAGTATCGCGGTCTCGTTCTCACTAATGGGCTTCGGTTGCTTCTGGTAAGTAGCCGGAATGCCACACGAGCTGCTGTCGCCCTTAATATTGCCGTCGGTTGGCCATCCGCTTGTTGTTGAAACATGTGTCTCAGGGTCAATGATGGTGTCGTACGATGTACGTAATTGCTATTGCTGCCTGTATGACTTTTAGCGACGTCTGTCGTTTGGTGCTTTGTAATTGTCTTCAGTTCTCCTGTTTGTGAGGCTCACGTAAGGTTGCCTTCTTAGGCCTTGTTCCCGAATAAAGGGACTTCGTTATTCATTCTTGTCTTCTACACTGGGGGAACCTAAGGGTCCTCATCGCGCGTTTATCAACCACTTAGACGCTTAGTTCATTACAATGGACCCTAAAGAAATTCCCGGCTTGGCCCATCTCTGCGAGCATCTTCTCTACAAAGGTTCCAAGAAATATCCCGAGGAGAACGACTTCAAAAAATATTTGGCGACCAATGGTGGTGATTCACGTGCAACTACGTCTAATGACTCGACCACATATTCGTTCAGCGTTAAACCATCGGAACTCGAGGTAAAATGGTCATTAATGTAAAAGGCGGACGCAAAGAGGGCATGGCGATTGCATAGCTTCTAGTGTATTGTACACGTCTCAAATGCACAAATTTTTTCAAGTTTTTCGGAATAACGGTTCCTTCTCGAGGGCCGATTGTTTTCCCAATTGCTATCTGCGTGAAAATTATGACCTAAGAGATTTCTTCAGACTTTACCTTCTTTAGGGCGCTCTGGACCGTTTTATTCACTGTTTCATCGAGCCTCAATTCTACCCATCGTTGCTCGAGAGAGAAATTCTGGCAGTCGAATCGGAATTTCTCCACAAATTTAAGAATGACAATAGAAGAACTCAGCGAATCGAGAGGTATGATAATGTTGGCCAAGAAAAATCGAGATGTTTCCAGAATTCTCTCGCAAAAAGGGCACGATTACGGAAAATTTCCCACTGGGAATAAGCAAACGCTTCTGACAGACACGAAAGAAAAAGGAATCGACTTGCACGATGCGGCGATGAAGTTTTTCAATGAACATTACTCGGCCAACCTGCAAGTCGACTTTTCTCTAAATAATAAATGGCGTTGCAGAATAAATTGCGTGATCATCTCTCCCGACACGCTTGATGAAATTGAGGCCTTGGTCGAAAAGTTGAACTTTGCACAAATACCAAATAAACAACTCGTGCAACAGATCTGGAAGCATCCCTATGGCCCTGAAGAGCTTGGACGACTTGTTCGCGTATGTCTTCGTGTGCTTTGCAAGGCTTCTCACAATCAGATTGTACCAGTGAACGAGCGTCCCTTGCTTGAAGTTCAGTTTCCAGTCGGTGAACTTCGTGGACACTATAAGAGTCGACCGACAAAATATCTAGGTTAATAACGCGAAAAACTGCTTTAAAAAATCTATTTAGCTCACCTCCTCGGCCATGAGGGTTCCGGCTCTTTGCTTTCGGAGCTGAAGCGTCGATTCTGGGCTAGTGCGCTCGATGCCTCAAAACGCTCGATGGCAAACGGCTTTGGATTTTTTTACATCGACATTACACTGAGCGAAGGTAGTTCGAAAAATTTTTCAATGCCTCGTTTTTTTTGTAGAAGGCACTAAGCATGTGCAGGAAGTCCTAGAACTAGTCTTTGGTGCAATAGGACTTCTTCTCAAGGCTGGCCCGCAGCAGTGGATCCACGACGAGCTGTCGAAACTTGGCGAAATCGACTTTCGCTTCAGTGTAAGCGAATTGCGAGGTTCATGAGCACAAAAGTCTTAAACTTGCTCAAAAAAATGACGAGACGAAAATCGCTGCTTCCCAAAATCATAAGGCTCTTTCATGCAGTCACCAAGCGCCTCTCGTCAACAAGCGACTACATGGAGCGAGAGGCTTCGCTATGTGCCGTATGAAGACGTTTTGGCAGCTCTGCATCTAATCCAGAGCTTCGAACCGGGTTTGGGAATAATTATTGCTAGGGTTCCGAATCGGTTTGAAAAAACCGGTTTTTCGGTTTATCGGTTTATCGGTTTTGCCAACAAACCGGTTTATCGGTTTATCGGTTTATCGGTTTTTCAGAAAATCGGTTTTTCGGTCTATCGGTTTTTCGGTTTTCTGAAAACCGGTTTTCGGTTTATCGGTTTGCGAAAATAATCGGTTTTTCGGTTCGACTTGTGGCGGGAGTCTAGGAGAATGCAATAGAATACGTTTAGAATTGAGAGCCATGGCCTTTATAATCACGAAACACTTCAGTTAAAGGGCAAATGGTGCAGGGCGACAACCTTGGCCTCTGGCACAGCAACGAACTTCAAACCCGCGCGAAATCCACTAAAATTTAATGGAGAACGAAAAACCTTCAAAGTTGGGAAAATTGACCATGCAGATCGCCGTTTCAACGAACCTTCAAAAACTTTGTAGCAGATTGCACACTTTTCATAAATATTTCGGCTGAAACCGCGATCTGCATGGTAAGTTTTCACCACTTTGAAGGGTTTTCTTTCTCTATTAAATTTCAGTGAATTTCGTTCTTGTTTGAAGTACGTTGTTATATTTCATTCATGTTCAACCACAGGCGATAGTGTCATGCCTCTTTCGGGAATATCGCCTTCCATCGGTTTGTCAACAAGCTTCCTTATCACACGCCTCTCCTATCGTGGAAGATTTCTCTCAAAGCCATGAGAAAATCTATTAGTTGTCTAACGATAAGAGCGGCGTCTTCGAGAGATCTCACATCCTAGACAGAGAGTCCCACTTGCGTGCTAGGCCCAGACGAAAATGAATTGAAGTGTCGAGGGCTTTTGGCTGCTGTACCCAAATGTAATGTCCGTCCATGGCTTCGCAGACCCTGACTCTATAAGAGATGCCAAGTTCTTCCTTCCCAGTGATTGTTGTCATAAGCTGCCACATACGGTAAAAAAAAATCTCTCGTGCGTCTAGAAGAGGGCAACGTTAAGCAAATGTTTCAAACAAAAACCAACAAGCGGACAAAAAACGAACAAACAAAAAGAACATTGCAAGCAGCCACCCAACATGACTCCCGTTAGGTAGTATTGTACTAACTTGGCCGAAGTGTAGCTACATAAGCGGGGGTAAGAGCGCCAAAAAGAAGGCTATACCCGCATAAATTCTGATTATGAGCAACGGGGCTGACACCATGAACCAATGTGCCCAATTCATGTGGAACAGTGAGCTGTCTGAATTGCGTTTCTTCAGGTCCGTCAAACCGGTTAAACCGGTTTTCTAAGAAATCGGTTTTTCGGTTTATCGGTTTATCGGTTTTTCAGGAAAATCGGTTTTTCGGTTTATCGGTTTATCGGTTTTCTCAAAAAACCGGTTTAAACCGGTTTTTTTCGGTTTCGGTTCGGTTCGGTTCGGAACCCTAGTTTCGACAAACACGCGCATTCATAACTCTCGCGTGTGCTCGTTCTCCAACATTTGATAACAATTTCTTTGGAGCGATCTAACACTGGCCGCGCTCGTATGTTTCAACAACGTCTCAAACTAAATAAACACTTCAGGCTTTGATGTTGCAATCTGAGACCGGGGGCCTTAAGCTGACGAATTGTCGGTAAATAAGCGAAGACGTCGAAGCATTATTGCATCACGAAGATGGATTCTCAATTTTTCAAATCTGTTTCGTTGTTGATTAAAATTCACATCTCCATTTTCCGAGCGATGTCCTTTGTTAACATTAGAGCTGTTTTCCGCAATATTCTGCTTTCAGAGTCTCGTGAAGGACATCTCCATCAATTCGCTGTTTAGCGATTGCTAGTTGAAGGATTTTGGCTCAGCTAACTGCCGTAAAGACAGCTTTCTCCTTTTTAACGCCTTTTTTACAATATGTGGAAGAATTGAAATCCATCAAAAGCGCGGTACAAGAAGAACTCTGTCTGGATCTTATGTTCGGACAGTAAAGGCCGCGTTGCATTTGAAGGACTCTGAAACAAGTGGGGGACAATCGGCGAAATGAATAACTGCATTCAGTGCGAGTTACGACGATCTCGCCATCCCAGGTGCCTGCAAGTGACTTAGCCAAGGGTTGGTTCGCACCTCCAGCGACTTGGCCGGGGGTCCAACTTAAAGGTCCAACCCCCGGCTAAGTCGCTGGAGGGGCGAACCAACCCTCGGCTAGGTCACTTGCAAGTACCTAGGATAGGACTACAGACCAAGACAGCGTCGAATCAGAACTTCACTAATCGGCGTCGATTGCAGTCGTTCGGAAGACTAAAAGGTAGACTCTTTTCTTTTCGGGTCTTGAGCTCGTTTAACATCCAAAAGAAAGAACTCAAAGCAAATATTGCAACCACGATCTGCAGGGTCGAGATTGTTCGAAAAAAACCGCTGGCATGCTGGTTCAGTAATCCTTGAGAGCGCGGTGCAAGAAGAATATGGTCTGGATTTCTTTTTCTTTTTTTGAAGGGCGTAAAGACGGTTGAATTGGTCGGAAAATTGCTGTTTGAATTCCTAGCACTCGCGAAACATCTGTCGAGGCAGAACCCTCGACAATCTGAATCACCTTTCCCTGAAGAGGAGGCAGAATGTTGTTGTTGAGCGTCCTTAAAAGCGCCCCGTGTGAATCATCTTGGCCGTTGGGAGAGAGGCGCCCCGAAGGACGGCTCTCATGCCGTGTCCTCGTAATAAAGTCTTCTACCGCTGAAGTCCCCCGAACAACATCTTCGGAAATCAGCAGCATGATACAATAGATGTTGTCGGGGCTCATTTTCGTTTGCCAGAGTGCGACGGCAACATGCTCGCGTCTCCGTACTTTTAGCATGTGCTTCGTGTAAAATGAAGCATTTTTGAAATGCACACAGAATTCATTCAGACACGAGGCCTACTTGAGAGTCGAGTAGAGTAGATCATCGTCTTGGAGGACGTTGGCCGATCCACGTGCAGCTTTTGGACGGAAAATCTACGACGACACAATTTCAGAGGCAACTCCACCTCGTGGATTCTCGAACATGACTTTGGGGCAAACGAGAATAGCAGAAGCTTAAAAAAAAAGCACACCACATAACTTATGCCTTTAAGGCAGCCCTTCCAAGGTCGGACTCATGATGTGCAGACTGAAAAGTTTCATCGAGAAGGAGGGGGAGAGCATCGAAACTAAAACAACCGGCTACAAATCCATATAAAAGCCGTTTTTAGTTTCTGACAAAGTCGAAGCTCATCTGGTCACAAGGATTGCTGGGTGTTCGGCGAGTCTCGTCCAGAATGAAATGTTTGTTGTTTGAGGATCCAGGGTGGTCTGATGCCAACGGTCAACCTGAATAACGCGCTACATTCTGGCTCGTTGAATCTCATCAAATCGCAAGGTTTTTGCGTGTTTTGGCAGTTCGCCTGCATGTAGTTCGAATGTTGCTTGTACCTCTGTCGTTAGAAATATCCCAAGCAGTCATACGGTAGCAACGAACTGTTCCTTGAATTAGAGTGCAGTAAGTTGGCCAGCTTGGCGTGAGACCATGCCGGTGTTATCCCTTCTTGACCTTTCCGAGAAAGTCTCAAGTGGGCGGCCGATTATTGCCAGAAGAGATAAAAATGAGTGGAAGGAGAAACTGTATGAATGGATGAGATCGCCCACTTTCACATTCTTCATGCCTTCAGTCGAAGTTTGCTTGCTAGACCTTTCGTTCAACTCTTGCACCCGATCAGCTCTAGGTCGACGAACTTCTTTTGTGAGTTATCGCGGAACTCTTTTCTCCAAAAATAAAAAAAATAAAAAAATAATGTAATTTAATGCCAATAAATCTTCTGGACTTTCCTTTCACGTATGTTTCAACAAAATCCCGTATTTGGTGAACAATTAGAGTTGCGCTGTACTTCTTCTTGTGTCATGTACTATTGGCCATATGGTTCTTCTCATTGCTTCGCATTTTTTAAATTCTTTTTGACAAGCACTTTGAAAATGAAAAATGTATGTATGTTTCTTGCGATCCAAGTCTGCTAAGAGTAATGCGACTCGACATTGTGTCGAATGTCTGCGTTTTGAAGTCAGAAAAAATGTCGTCAGTTTCAAGTGTACAATTAATTCACAGACTTTTTATGATGATGCTATTTTTTTTCTGAGCTCCTTTGCTTTCAGGTAGAGCAAACACTTTATTCTTTGCAATCGAATGTTTCGACGAAGTCCACAAATCGGCACATTGCCAAAGTTGGTCAATGTGCAGCTCTCAAGGAAGGCTTTGAACGTCTTCAACGTTCGTCCCGTCGCATCTTTATGGTGCCGAGGAAACATCTAGAAGAGAGCTAACCTAAATAATCACAGACAGACACGGCGAAGAGTGAACGATGAGGCTGTGATGTTGATCCACATCTGCATCAAGAGAATTGCTGCTTGAAATTCTTTTGCGAAAACTTTCTATTGCGATGCTCTTGTCACCATTCGAAAGGCGAAGTCTGTTCCATTTCAGAGTTCTGACTTTGTCATTCTCGATATCGGCAATCATGGCAAGAATTCAAAGTGAGTTTCAGGATGAAGGAAAGTGGTCACCGAAATTTGAGTTCACAATCCACCAGTTCATCGCTTCCGGAGAAAATTTTTTTTATGGTAAAATCGTCGACGAAGAATGTCAAGTGTTCGAATTGATTTGGCTTTCTGACTTCGACGGTATCAACAAGCGTTCCAGGCCGCTCCATTTTCGCCGCAGCCATATTTTTTCTCAAACCACACTTTCGGTGTGCGCACTCCTAAGGAACTCTGGCGCGGATTGAATCACATGGAGAAAATGTCAGCGCAAGTTGCTGCTGGGCGAGAGGAGTTAATCTTTGGTGCGGCACTTCGAGGTGGAGCAGCGTCAGTGGGCCCTGCAACATCCATTGCATGACACTACTCACTAATTATCAGGCTCCGGAAGCAGCTTCATCTCCTTCCTGGCCGTCAAGCACCGCAACGTCGAGAACAACAAGAAGTCAGAGACGTGCAGTCCTGAATGTCATGGCTCTATTCGTCAAACAAAACGCATAGGCAGCGTTTCGTCGCCGCGGTCTTGTTGTCCTCGTGTTATATTTTTTTTACATCCTCTCATTAAAAAAAACAAAGTTAAGCGGAAAAGAGGACCTCGCGCTCAGGTACAAGCACTTATGCGTTCACTCTCTAGATGTTTCGATGCAGCTCGGATTTCACGATCAAATAAGCTCAAGATTCGCTGTCTTCAATCAAGTCAAATACAGCGCATTTTTTTTCAATCGTCGGCTTGAAATCCTCGAGAAACGCATAAACTGAAAACTGAAATTGGCTAAGAATTTCATCGAGACGGAGACTCGCGCGCTCTGAAAAGCTGGTCAGTTTTGTATGTTTCGGACGTTTTAATTCTTCGAGTTGAGCAACGTCAACGATGATAACTTGTGTCGAGGTAAGAAGACGTTACGACCCAGATATACGAAAACATGCACATGATTATATTCTTTTTAAACAATATGGAATTGTTTTTGACGGTCTTACAAATCAAGTAATTGACACGAATTTCAAGTGTAGAATTGGCTACCACGCTGAAACTCACTTCGATTTCAAGCCATGCATGTTCGTCTTGTGGTGCTAGTGCTCATAATCAGTTTGCAAAGTCCAAGCCAGCGACGCAAAGGAAACGGCGTGGAAGTGAGCGATGAGGCAGTGGTGTTGATCGATGCCTTCGAAGACGAAGTGTATGTAAGAACTGAGGGAAGGGGCTTTATTAACGGGTGCTGCGCCAACAGAATTGATGCTTAAAAATCATTTGCGAAAAGGAATAAACGAGAAACCGACGCAATTTTTCCCGACGCAAGCTGCGGGATAAGAACCGCAGCACACGCAACACCTTTAGGAGAACCTCTTCGATACGTACATAGTCGTCCCGAAGATCAGAGGAACTCAAAACTCAAACCAGGAGAAAAAGCCTCCGACGTCGGTCCGTGGCAGCGGTCGACTTGTTCAAACTTTGTGCCTCGACGGTCTTGGCCCTTTGTGCGATATCATCTTTTTTATTTGCTCGAGGTAAGACTTCTTGTTGAAAGGACATTTGTCATAAGTTTCATGATTGAAATTTTGTTTCCATAACGAGAGAGAAAGGGCTCGCTTGCTCATGCGTTGGAAGAAATGGCATGGCCTAATTGTAAAAGTGTTTCTTTATTAGTTTCATGTACAGTTCACTAGTTGAATCTTTTCGACTGCTGTAAATGGCCAGAAAAGATTGAAAAAGAGAGGAAGGAGCAGCTGTATGGATGGATGAGACCGCTCTCTTTCACAATCTTTACGCCTTCAGTCGAAGTTGGCTTGCTAGACCTTTCATTCAACTGTTACACATGATCAGATCTAGGTCGACGTACATAGTTCTTTTATAAGTCTCAACTCCTTTCTCGAAGTGTTATTTACTGCAAAAAAAAAAATCATCTGCTGGACTTTCCTTTCACATGTGTTTCAACAACATTCCGCATTTGGTGTTTCTCCTTCTTCAACTGAGAAGATCCTTCAGATTCGCCGTCTGGTCATCGGCAGCGCCCTCAACAAGGAGTACTCGCGCTGAAGAAGACCTCCCGTCCCACGTCTCCCACCCAAAGAGCTCTCCCGTTGTGACAAAGAATTGATGAAGAAGAAAGGAGAACAGTTGGAATTCTCTTGTCTTCAAGCTTTTCTTTAGGAAAAGATGGTCAAGGTTTCACAGGCTTGACCTTTGTGGATTACCTCTGACCACAGTATCCTTCGAATGAAGTTGTGCGCCTTCTCGTACTTTAAATCTTGTAAGCACGTCTTCAATGTCGAAGTCCTTCCCAGCCATCACCGCCTTCATTGCGTGAAGCGCGTTGACGTCGACGACCTCTCAACATCAAACAACCTCTGCACCATCCACCTTTCTCATAAGAAACACTGCACGTCCCGATCCCAACCTTCTTCTCGAACAAAACACTGTTTATCATAACACGGGGCAATGGAAGACAAATGAAAACAAGCATGGTGAATTTCGAAGAAGTCACAGTGTAGCGAGAGCCCGCTCAGTCATCGGAGTCGTCCTCGTCGAGCTTCTCTTGCGCCCATTCCTCAGCCGCGGTGACGACATCCGCCGGGACGAGCTGCAAGGAGATGTTTTACAATAGAAACAACAAAGGAACTGTTTCAAGTCTTTTCTAGATGCAATTTTAAAGAAGTTCCGACCTGGTGCTTGCCGTTGGTCTTCGCTCCAACCCAGCCCATCTCGATGTTGATGTCCTTCTCCTTGGACTCGTCTCGGATGGTCATCAGGATGCGAGCTGCCTCCTTCACCAAGTCCTGAAACACAAAATTGCTTGTAGAGCAATCCGATCGGCAAGAAGAACTTCACTCCGGTAGAACTCTTTTACTTACATCAATGCCGAGCTCCTCCAGCTTCAGCTTCTCGATCTCAGCTTTCGCTGCTTGGCGATGCTTGCCGATCGCCCACGCTCGGTACTCGTAATGGAGACCGGAGGGCTCGATGAGGTAGAGCGAGCTGCCCTTCTGCAAGATTCGATAACGAATTGAAACAAGAGAGCGAACCTTGGGATCCCAAGCTGAGAAGAAGACGGAAACGCCGAAGGGACGGCTGATTCCCAGAGTGAAGACATGGACGTACTCGGCCACCTGCAAGAAAATAAGTCAATCTTTGTCTGCGAACACTTGTAGACAACAAAAGTTTCCAATAAAGCTGAGAAACAAACCGAATCGGCGAGCTTCTTCACCGGGATCGGTTCGCGATACTCGCGCAGGTACTTCAACGACTCGTCCACGGCATAGTCGAGAAGGGAACGCGAGTCCGGATAGAGTCCGGTGAAGGCCGCGCCGATGTGCCCGGCCGCATTGCCAATCTTCGGATTGGAATTCTGAAAGCAATTAGGTTTAGCTGACGTGCCTGTGAAGCAAAAAAAGAGCCTAGTTTGTTTGACTTAACGCGGCCCCAAGAGCAAAAGTGGGGCTATCGTTTCAAAAAACGCGCTGTTGTGTCTGAAGCGCATGCAGCGGAGAATAATCTCCCTTCCCCTCCCTCCCTTCAGCTCCCTTCCCCTCCCTCCCTTCGAATAAATCTTCCAAATGTCAATAATGCAGGTTCAAATTGCACGTATTCGGTATCTCAACAAGCGTCGTTGCTTCCGTTTGACGTCAACAAATCGTGCCAGCGCTCGTGAAGGACGCAACAACGAGCAAGGCAAATATCGAACGCACAAATACAGCTTGACAACGTACCTCCAAGTTCAGCTTCGAGACGACGACGCGATCGATGGCCGTGACGACGCCGTCCTTGCCACGAAGAGCGATGAGAGTCGCGCTGTTGTCGACCGCCTTCTGCGCGTACTCCACTGAAACGCACATTTCATATCGTGAAACGCGAGAAATACGGCACAAACCTTGGAAGATTCGGCCGTCCGGCGAGAAGGTCGAAGCGGCCAAGTCGTAGCCCGTTCCGATGGAGCTCATTCTTGTAGAAATGCACTGAAAACTGCAGAATACGTCGTGAAAACAGAAGAAGAAAGAGAAAACAAAGCGCGAAAACGAAAATTCAACTTTCAGATTCATTTCGGGCGCATCTCAGGTCGAATTTCATGGAAAAGGTAGCACTTTTCTAGCATTTACGACAGCGCTAGCCGTCCTCACACAGAAAACACCGAAAGAGAAGAGAAACATGCACGGCGCGTCACGCGTTTCCTGGCCTAAGCGATAAGTTGGACGCGCGCGCGTACGGTGAAACTGAACCGTTCGTATCGTGTTATTCCGTACAATGAAATTTTTGGTCGTGCCCTCAACCTATCTTTCTTATTTTTGAGGCCTTTTTCGAGAGATTTGTGAGAAATGAACATGGTTACCGTGAGGTAGTTGATACGGGGATTATTTTAAAGCAAACAACAAAAGCAGAGAGCTTTGTCTACATCAATCGATGATCGATGCGAATTCTGAATTTGCCCTTTTTCGATACGTTTTGTTAGATGTCTTTTGCGACGAATCTCCTTTAGAAAATATGGTTACCCTAAGCTTTCGATCATGGCGAACAACGTGAAGCTAAGAATAAGGTCGAAGAAGGATGTTTACATCAAACGATGATCGATCGCAAGAGCCCACTTCCTCCCCATCAGAAAAACCGCGCGCACGAAATTCCCGCGGTTTTGACTTATCGCTTTTTCAGGAAACACTTTGTTCGCGCGCGACGCGCCGTGCATGAAGAAGAAAGGCGAAAGTAAGCAGCAAAATGCACGACAAACTTCGAATGTTGACAATTTTTGAAGTAAAACAAAAAACGCAGGAAATAAAAAGATGGGGCTGTAGCACTCGAGAGCGGCAGGGGTCGAGAGCGGCGGTTGTTGCCGCTCTCGTTAATTTTGCTTAGTACGGATCGAGAGCGGCAGCC
>JAQIXL010002231.1:0-13850 GCA_034700245.1 Poikilolaimus oxycercus | reverse complement strand
ATTTAAGCAAAGGGTCCCCCCTTTGAAAAGTAGCCCATGGGGGCGACCCTTCCGCCATCGAGGGGCTGACGAAAAGTCACCAAAGGGGGGAGTACATGGAAAAACCGATCCTGGAAGGGGACCCTTCCGCCAATCTGGGCTCAATGAAAAAATGGCAAAGGGGGAGCAAATGAAAAATTGACCCTTCCGCCAAAAGGGCGACTACGGAGAACCCAATTTAACCACTGCTCGGCATGTAGAGAGCAGACCTGACGTCTAGTAAATGCGTTATTGAGATTCAAGCTAGGTAACGGGGCAGAAAGCCAATGACGAGAGCAATAATGATGCCATCGTCGCTCTTCTCACCTTTTGAGCGGTCAAGAATGCCGATGTTGTTTTGTTATGTCGCACTACTCCTATTTTCCGCCTGCAAAGCTTCTCGTGAAGGAGAATTCCAAGTCGAAGGCGCTGCCTTGACAAAACTCTCTGCCGAGGACGACGCCAAATTGGCCACTGACTGTGGGCAATCTTTTGGTAATCTTCTTCTTTGACCTTAAGTCAGTCTAGAATCTCGTCACAAGATCAATTTCGGAAAGTTTGCCGCTCGAAATCAATTCCCATGGAATGTGGCGATCTCTAATGGTGCTTTAGCTTCTGAAGAACCGCGTTATTTCTAGTTTCCAACAATTTTGTCTATTGCACCGGCTCCCTTGTTTCGTCACGGCATGTTCTTACAGCTGCGCATTGTGTTGTTGGCGATATTCCCGATGGAGAGGCTTGCTTGTAGGCTCCAAACCCTTTAGAAAAAGTCTCTAAAGTCTTTTAGACCGCCGGGAAAGCAAGTTCCTGTCGAGTCCTTGCAGATCCATTACGGCGGCATTTGTGCTATAAGTGCTTATAGGGAGACAACTTCGATTTGCAAGGAGAATGACATGGCAACAGCCAAAGTATCAGACATGCAAACAAATCTCAAATTCAGATTCGAGCCTATGCATTCGATGCCCGGTTTCTGGAAAAGAACTGTACCGGCTACGATTTTGCCATACTCGAGTTGGAAGAAGCTGTTCAGGCAGGCAAAAGAAGGGCACAAAAGTGTTTAGTTTAACAAGTCTCTCCAGCCAATCTGCGTTGACGACGGCTACAAATTCGACGAGTACGTGCAATACAGCGGCTGGGGCTTGACTGAAGATCGTCAGCGAAGTACGGAGTTGCGATATCAGGATGGGAACATCGCTCCGTGAGCTTTTGCCCCTAAACAAAACATGAAGCAAATAGTTGTGATAAGTTCATGGACGACGCAGTCGAAAACTTTAGTTTCTGCTTCACTTCCGAAGCTGACAAGAGCAAGGGTCAAGGAGTTGCCAATTCTGTTAGACTACTTCTTTTATCGAAACATGCCTATTGCAGGGTGACAGCGGCGGTCCGGTCCAGTCCAAGGACTGTAAAAGTCGATCCGTTCTCCGAGGAGTTCAGTCGACTTCCGACTTTGACACTGATGAAAACAAGAACGCGAAGAAGGATGCCGACGACGGCTTTACCATGGCCACCAAAGTGTTGATTTATCGCGAGTCACTCTGTCAACTCATTGGTTTGTGCTATCCAAAAACTACAAGGAAGCGAGGCTGTGAGGACGCAAAGGATTGATTTCTTCATTGAGCAAACCGAGCAACTTTGAAAAGACGATAAACAAACTGTTGCATGTCAAAGTTCCATTTTGAGGCTGGCTGTAGAAGTTGTTGCGACAGTCTCTGCTGTTTGTTTCAGTAGCGCTTGAGTAACGTTAAAGCAGGAAGCGGCAGAGGAGGCCGGAGTACAGAAAGTTGGGTTATCGATGAGAATTCCTAAAGAGCAAAGAAGCTTTGAGCAGTAATATTGCGCTAACCGGCCAAGGCTGCATTCCAAAAATTCGTCATGCATCCGGCGAACATAGCTCGGAGAGCAACAGCCGAGAGAACAGGCTTTTTTGATGGGGCCTAGAAAAATCCCAAAACAAACTGCCACTTACCATTCCACCAAAGATGCCTAGCTGAATTCCGATTGTAGCGAAGTTTGAGAAACCGCAGAGAGCGAATGTGGCAATCATGGCCGATCGCGCCTAAAATGTTTTTGTATTGAAAACAACTCACCGTCAACTTTCCTTCCTGCAGATATCCCATGAACTTATGGTAGGCAATGAATTCATTTAGCACCGTCTTTGTGCCCATTAACTGAGCCACAATGAGCGTTTGTTCATGCTCTGTCACTCCCATAACATAGGCTAACGGATAAAAGACGTAGCCGACTAGGAGCTATAAGGCCAGTTAGGAGAAAGAAATGTCGACCTCGAAACTCCACCCATGATGTCCCACTAGATCTCCAGCATAAGCAAACGTAGTGTTGATGAATGCCAGAAGGGCTGTGAACACGATGAGATTCGCCACAATTGCCGTGACCATTCGAACAGCTGCAGTCGCGCCGTTGCTGATGCACTCGAGAACGTTGCTCTCCTTGCTGAAATGTCGATTTCGTCTAAAACAGCTGCACCTTCTTGGCAATTCGAGATCTTCAACTCTGACCAGTTGAGATTCTTCAGTTTCAGGCAGCAATAGCTTCGAACAGGCCAGAGATCCAGGAGCACTCATCATTGTGGCCGAGAACAAGTAAGCAGAACATGCACCAAACGAAACGTAAACAGCGAATACGGTGCCTGAAAATGCTTCGAAAACTGTACTTTTACAAACCCGAGATGCAGGAGAATCCTGCCGCCATTATGGCTCCCAACTCCGAAGCTGTCATCTTCTCAATGTACGGCTGAAGGAGGAGAAAGCCTTCACTTCCAACAAAAGCACACGCGCACGCGTTCAGCGACTCTGTGGCCGTAGTTCCAAGGGTTCGTTGCATGGCCCAGGCCATTTTCTTCAGCACCCATTGCATGATTCCAAAGCGATAAAGCACCGCAGCAACGGCGCTGAAGTAGATGATCACTTGCAGAGCCTGAAACCCTTTCTCGAGGCGGCTAGACAGACCGAAAACGCGAAGACCGGCGACATTCCGCAGATATTCGGTGTTGTTTCAAGAAACCCGTAGACAAAAGCCGTGCCGGACTTCGTATAATGAAGGAATTTCACAATTTCATCGGCAATGTCTTTGAAGCGATCGGCGCCCCATTGCCATCGCAAGGCAACCAGACCGAAGACGAATTGAAGGAGGAAGCCGAGGACAACGGGACGCCAGCGGATCTAGAACACCTTGGCGACAAAGAGGAAGATAAACCTTGCTTCTGGCATTGGAAAGAGCGAACATCAAAAGAAACATGCAGACCATTCCGATGAGGCCGACGAGTCTTATCGGGTTGCTCCACGTTTTGACAACGATGAAAACCGCAGCAGCAATGACAGCTACAATTGCAAGTGCTCCAAAAATTCAACAGTCGGTCGGGTTCAGAAACTCACGGCTTAACAAATCGATGTTGAAGAAATGTTGACTTTTCAAAATTTGAAGAAACATGGAAATGAAAGCATTGCCCGAAGAATGGCTTGAAGACGAAATAATAAAGACACCCCACCCAGGCAATACACGTAATAATAGTCAGTGGCTCCGCCTTTGACCAGTCATACGCGATTGCATAGCCTGAAACGTTCAAGTTTCTGAACTGCGGATCACCAAGCCAGACGTGATAACCGATCAGGAAAATGGTTAGAATAACACCGTAAATAAATTTTCGATGCGCAGCAATGACCTCAACTCCGGCTAGAAGCCTGTCGCGGAAAGTGTCTAGAGGTGACATCTGAACGGCGAATATTTTGACTGAAGCAGCGCTCAACTGACCTCCCACGATCATACAACCACAAAGGCGGAAGCGTGGACTGGGACAGCAGAAACCCGTTGGAAATGAAATCAATAGAAGCGTCTGGAAGTGGAACCGTCGTTGGGCAGTGCGAAAAATCACTTTGTTGACTGATCGACGCAGAGACGATCGACACGACGAAGGCGAATCAATTTCTGGCCGACTTCCGTCGCTACGCCCGTAGTGTTTGCGGTTGAGCACTGATTTTCGCTCTTTGTCATCGTCGTCTCCGTCGTGAAGATTATCGGCTCGTCGCGCGTGACGGTGACTTACAAATGAGAGATGCTGAACTGTGAGTACACAACAGAAGAAATGACACGTGGGAATTACACAGAGGAAAAAACGTTGCGAATGTGCTTCAAGCCATGAAGTTTGCCACTTCGAAGCTGTCGGCATCATGTTCAGACGTTGCGAAATGGAATGGAAGCATGAAACATCATCGCTCCACGTAGCTTGACGTCGATGAATTATTGCTTCGCTCGCTCTCAGACAAAGTCTCTACATGCGCTTGTTCTTGTTGCTTCTCCTCTTTCTTCACGCCTCAATTGCCGACTGGGATGGCGATTTCTACTTCGAGGGTTTGTTTCAATTGACATCAAACAGAAATCTAGGACCCCGCTTCATCAAGCTCTCAAAACAAGAAGACGCACAATTGGGCAAAATCTGCGGAAAGAATTTTGGTTGCCCTTAGTGAAGAAGTATCGTAAATATTTTTTAGAATCGCGATACAAAGTTAATTTCGGTGATCGTGCTGGACTTTACAAATTTCCTTGGAACGTTGAAATTGCAACGAGTACGGTTGAACATGTTTCAGAGACACCTTTTTAAGAAGCAGCAGAAGGAAATGGCTATGAGGGATTTTGCGGCGGAGTCCTCATATCATCACGCCACATTCTTACAGCGGCGCATTGTTTGGTTTACATCCCGGAAGAGCCTGGCAAATGCCCGTTTGTTGCACATTTGCGAGGTTTATCTGCAAAATAGAGAACCAGAAGGGCTGGAGCGGCGTAAGGACCTGCTTGTTTGGTATGGGGGTTTGTGCGTCATTGACAAACATCGCAAGACAACCAAGGCTTGTCCGCAAATGACCATGCAATCAGCCAAAGTTAGTAAAACCTTTAAAATCCTCCAAGACCTTCGCAGATTCGTTCCTATGCGTTCGATTATCGCTACCACAAAAAGTGTCAAGCCTACGATTTTGCCATTGCCGAGCTCGACAAGCCTGTCAAGGTCACCGTCACAAAATTGATTGCGAAACAGAAACTTGCAGTTCACAAAAGCCGTCCAGCCGATTTGTATCGACGACGGCTACAAATTCCAAAAATTCCTCACTTTCAGCGGTTGGGGAAAGACCGAAACTGTTGAACATAGCACGGAGTTACGGTATCAGTACGGAAAAATTACGCCGTTGGTTTCTTTTAAATATTCTAAACCTCTTCGTTCTACTGCAGATGCAATGAGAAAAGCTCTAAATTCGATGAAAGCCATTACGTCTGTTTCGTGGGCAATTATAGCCAAAAAGCCAACGGACAAACAGCTGTCAATTCCGTGAGCAGCCGTCTTTATTCAGATGCTTCATGATCAGGGTGACAGCGGCGGTCCCTCCGCGGCTAAAGACTGTGAGGGCAAAAGCTATCTCCGAGGCATTCACTCGCGGTCAAACTTTCCCATTGATCTTGTCGCCATGAAACATGGCGACGAAAACGCTTTATATGGAGTTCGCGGTGGCAGCAACATGGCCATTCGAGTGAGCTTCTATAGGAACGAGCTGTGCCGCCTCATTAATCTCTGTTATCCGAAGAAGACGCGAAAGAGAAAATGCCCTAATGAAAATGCCTATGATGATGATTGAGAATGAGCGTGAATGCCTCGATAAAATATGGGGCGTCGTTGTTCGGTCGAAATGCTCCTAAGTTAGGAAAATGGTAATTAGAACAAAAAAATGCCCCGTGGAACGATTGCCAAAACTTTAAAATCTGTGTACGAACGAGCTTATGTCTCGAGGAATGACTTCTCTTCAGAGCATTTCGAAACGGAACCCCAAAATAGAGAATCGAGCATCCACACATCTCGAAGCGTGATGTCGACGGTGAATTCTCTATGCGCTATGTTTATTCCACCTTGTCAGACAAAGTCTCAACATGCTATTCCCCTTGTTGCTTCTCTTCTTTCTCCACAACTCTTTCGCCGACTTGGATGGGCATTTTCACTTCAAAGGTTCGTTTTAAATGAAATTTCAGAAATCTAGGGCCTAATTTCACCAAGCTCTCAAATGACGAAGACCTTCAACTGGGCCAAACGTGCGGAAAAAGCTTTGGTAGGTTCATTCGCCCTATAGAAGTACTCAAACAATTAGAATCCCGACACAAAATCAACTTTGGCGAACGAGCTTCTCCGTACAAGTTTCCTTGGAGCATCGAAATTTCTATGAGTTGGTTAACAGCCTTATCGAGTTCTCCTCTTAAGTGCACAAAGGTGAATATGTGGGTTATTGTGGCGGCGTTCTCATTTCATCCCGTCACATTCTCACCGCAGCTCATTGTGTTGCTGGAATGCCGAAACAGTCTGATAAATGCCCGTTTGTTTCAAATTTGCAATGCTTACCCTCAACGACACCTAGAGAGTCAGGCACCGAGTATCCTCTTGACAAGCTTCTCGTTTATTATGGAGGCTTGTGTCTCATCGACAGGTTTCGAAATGTAACTAAGTTCTGTCCGAACATAACAATGCAATCCATGAAGGTCGGTGAGTAGATTTTTCGAACTGCCAATATGATTAGATCCGCTCCTATGCATTTGATCATCGCTACGTCGACAAGTGTGGAAACTTTGATTTTGCTATTGCTGAGCTTGACAGCCCAGTCGTGGTTTGTTCTGCGGAAACTTTTTGCAAGAGAAACTTGCAGTTCACTAAAGCTGTCCAGCCAATTTGCGTTGACGATGGCTACAAATTCCCAGAAAGCCTTACGTTCAGTGGCTGGGGGAAAAATGAGGATTCCAAACGAAGCACCGAATTGCTTTTTCAGTACGGCAAGATCTCGACGTAGGTTCAGATTCTTGAAGAATGCCTTTTTCGATTTTAGTTGCCGAAGCCTCAACGTCGATGCCGATGAAGACGTTTCTATTTGTTACGTGGGCGAATTTAACGAGAAATCAAATGGACAAACGGCGTTCAATGCGGTAAGAAAGTAAGATATTTCAACCGAAATCTTCAGGGTGACAGCGGCGGTCCCTCCGAGGCTAAGGACTGTGAGGGAAAGAGCTATCTGCGAGGCATCCACTCGCAGTCAGCTTTTCCTATAGATCCCTTTCTCGATGCTATTGGTAAGGAGCGAGCTATGCTAGGACGGCGCGGAGGCTATAACCTGGCCATCCGGGTAAGCATCTATCGGGATGACCTTTGCCGCCTCATCAATCTCTGTTATCCAAAGACGACAAGGTCGAGGACGTGTAAGAAGGACGATGGCGCCTGATTCTAAATGCCTCGAATAAAACGTAAAGTGCTTCATTTAGCCATTCCTCAACTTGTAACGTAATGCTCAGAGCGTTCTCGTAAAGAAAGTCAATAAGCCTTCTTCACGCCCCATTCCTGCCCGAGTCACTCACCATCTGTCTGATAATACGCTCGGGACACTTTGACGCACCTTATCGGCGCGTCGGCTTCATCGATTCAGTCGTCTACTAAAAAGGCAGACGTGGTTCTCGATGCGGCAGGCAGCTAGCGAAGACGTCATCATGCGACAAGACTCCTTCTCCTTCTTCCTTATCGACATGGTAAGCGTTTATCTTGTTCGAAAGGTCTGATATCACGAGTAGGTAGGTTTTTCGTTTCACGGTTTCGTTCTTGCCAGTTTCGTATTTTTCGCAGAGTATGTTTCATTGTGAACATGCCTGCTTTCAAGCGTTTAAGGTAGGATCACGAAAGTTGGCTATCCCACAGGGAATGAAATAGTCCACAGTCTCCCAGCGTCGATTCTTATCGGTTGGAACCTTTCCAAAGAGCGACCAGTATTTCAACCGTTTTCAAATTTGGCGCCGACGGTACTGTCTTCCTTGAAAAACCAAATTTCGCGGACTGTACAGTGTCAACGCCATGGTTCTAAAGCGACTTTAATTCAGCGAATTCAGACTGTGCAACCTCCTTTGCTTTTTGGAATCACTACAGTTGATGGGCTGCTATTTAGTCGATGGGAAGAAGTAGCAAAAAAGTGCTCATTGTCCTGCTGATTCCTGGCTTCCTGCAATAAGCGTGGGCGGCACCCTTTACGTTATCATTGAATCAATTATCGATTGAACCTGTTTTAGGCAGCCGGCTATCACGCCATCGCGGGCGAATTTCGGCGGTCATGCAGAAAGGAACGCTGGTACAACTTCGTTTTCTTTCTTGAACAAATTTCTCTTTTTAAAGGCGTTTTTCGACGTTGAGCCATGCGACTTTCACACCATCCAGATGCATACAAACGATTGCACAGCTGCCATTCCATGGAGGAAAGCTTTATCAACATCATACCTCCTAAATCGAATACGAATCAGTATGAATTTGAGTCCAAAAAATGACTGGCATTCAGAAGCTGACAGTAATCGCCGGTGCTACCCCTACAGCTTTGAGGTGGGATGTGTCGCAGTGACTGTCGAGAAGTACAGAGCCTTGTGCATCAAAGGAGAAGTGGTTTGTTCTTTGAGTAAGCGGAACTCATCTCTGAACTCAGGATTTTGCAATGACAGACGTTCGTACCTTCAAGCAAGACGTGAACCCAGAGTTTGGCCGACGTCACTGGGACATCTTTCAAAGGCACTGCCCCGAAAAAACAGGTTTGATAGCCTAAACAATCATGTTATGCAAAATTATGGGAAAACGTATCGCGGTTTTAGACACATGGAAGCCCGCACGATTTGCAAGAGGCAAGCGCGCTTCTCAAGTATATCTTGAGCTGATCGCCTTCCTGAACGATCTTGAGCCGCCGGTCATTCTCATTGCTCACAACGGACTAATGTAAGTCTTTCTAACGGCGTTTAAGCGTGACGTTCAGATCTGACTATCCCGTTCTAATGTACGAGCTCTTCTTGGCCGAAAAGCTAGAAGCGCTGCAGCCTTTCTTCTTTGTCGATTCCCGGAGCCTGCTCTATTATACGAAATATGAAGGTAGGTTGAATCGTCAAAACACATCACGAGTTATAGCAGCAAACGAAGGGTTTGAAGACCTCGCCGAAACAGTGTGCCGAATCGGCACCCCATCTGTCTCGCAAAATTCAGCAGAAGTAAACAACAACGACGAGGATACCGTGCCGGAGCTTTCCCTCAAAAAGCTCATCTTCGAGGTACTCTCAGAAGTTTTAAATGACGATTTTAATGTCGTGTTTCAGCACTTCGGAATCGTTTGCACTTGCGTCCACACAGCTTTGGCAGACTGCCGCTACTTATTCAAGGTGGGCAATATTTTCCACTGATTTTCATCGCTTCAGGTCCTTTTATGCTACGGATTGCCGATGCTCGAGCTGATTATCCAAGAGAAGGCTCCGTTTCCTGTTGTTAAAGCGGATTTGTCGGTGCTGAAAGCGACCTTCTCAAGAACGCCAAACCGCAGCGAGTACATTGTCAACTACGTGAAGAATTTGGAAGCCGATCCGAAGTTCATTAAGCGAAAGAAGAACAAGGAGCGAAGGCTTTCATATTCTCAAGGATGCGCAGCTCACAGCCTCTCAGGCGTGTCGCTACAGAACGAGCATGAGGAACAAACTTCAAGCGCTCATTCTGAGATCGAGAAGCGCCCGAGATCTTATGCTGAGGTTGTCGCATGCAAGATGGACAATGCAATCGCGGTGTCAAGCAACCATCAAACGCTTCGTCAGGCTGCCGAAGTGAAGACAAATAAGCTCTTCAATGCGCAGGAAGAACGTCAAAAACATTGCGAATATGTCCGAAAAATTGCAAGTTCGTGGAAGAGCCAAAACGGGGATTCAACGTCTCGTCTTGAAAACTTTTTACAGCAAGAGGTAGGTGAAGCTGCGTCTACTGAAGGGAAACGTTTCAGATCAAAAGACATAGAACGTTCAATGGGTCGCTGCTCCCTTCATTGCAAGCAACATGTTCTCGCAATAAATAACCACGTGCAACAAACGATCGTGCTCACGAAAGGCTAGTCAGCCATGTACAAAACAACTCTGAAGCTTCGAGTTCCATGTTGGCTGTTTCAACAGTTTTTTCTGTGTATAAGTAATTCGGTCGTTCTGAGGAGTGCACCTCCAAACTATCGGCCTAATCATTTTTCTATACCTCACCCGACTTAAATTCCTCGCATTAACTGCTTTTCACTTGCTCTTTCCCACGAGCCTCCTGCTAATAGTTGTCGATTTATTAATTTGCAAAGATATTTGACGCCAAAGAGTTTTAGCATACGCTTACCTCAGTTGTGATATACGGCGGGCCGGTATAATAAGCATTGAATTAAGCTTGTCGGTTTTGATTACAATAAAAATGTGAATATTTGCTCGTCGTCGCTTACAAAAGGGAAACAGAGCGAGGGAAAATAAAATCTTGTCGAGATTATTTTCAATGTGCCAGTCATGGAGTACAATAATTAGCGGAAAAACCAAGGACGCTAATTAAAGTCTGACTGTGAGCTACTCGGCTTTCACTTTAAATGTGTTGTTCGTGTTTTCAACGAACAAAGGGAGCGTCATTCACTCCCTGTTAAGTCTCTTGTGAATCATCGCTTGTGGGCCGTCAGGGGGGACACAATCTCTTTCCGCGAGTCGCGCTTTCTGTTCCGCTTCTCAATACTGTTCAGTGCGTGTTGATATGGGCTCGCTCGTCCTCATGGCTCGTCCTCATCAGATCGATGCTTATCGGTTCGACCCCATCGTGCCTCGCCTCACAATCTATTGTAGTGTTGCGTGTCGCTGCTGAGAGACGATAGTCCAACAAACCTAGACAACGACACCATGTGCCGTCTTCCTGGCCTTATCAACATCAAGTAGTGTCTTTAGAAAAATAAGGAAGGCTTTGATGCGATGCGACGATCTCTTACTGTATCGCGTATTTGTTTGACTTCGTTCTTCTCCGACTTTTGATTGGTCGTTTGATGGCTTGACCTTGAAAGAGATGATGAAGAGGTCTGAAATGACGAACTGATTGTTGTTGGTTTCACGTCTTGAAAGGGCGGATTTATTCCGCGAGTTAAAGGAACGAGAACAGAGCGTACGAGAAATACATACTAGCAATTCCGCGAGGACGTTTTCAGCCTCGATGCTTTGTGAACGGAGCAGTAAATTTCAAAACACTCATTTATTGCACAAAAACATTAATCTGAATAAGGTTTCTTGCTTGGTGGTTCATCCGGCAAACAGATTCCCATTCGATCCGATTGCGTCTCGGGATCGGTCAGGAAGCAGAACTCGCCTTCGGGGCAAGGAAATCCGGCAATGCCGCCACAACGCTGGAAGCCTTCATCGCTGACATTGTCCATGTCGTCCATCATGTCGTCGATGTCGATGCTAATGGGCGGTCGTGCGACCACCGCACAAAATAGCAAACTCAAAGTAACGAATCGCATTTCTGCAAGCAAATGCGTAAAAGTTGAAGTCAATGAAGGAAGCCATAAGTGCAAAAGGAGGACGGCCTTCGAAGGAAGCGCCGCCGCTTTTCTACCCCTTTCAGCAGGTTGTTTTGTCGTTCGCCCCACGCACGCGGTGTTGACGACCGCCTGGGAAGAGAGGAGAAAATCAAAGATTCTTCGCGAAGCGGGCCCTGACCTCGTTTTGCACGCTGATTTCTTGCTTTCTGCATGAAACACAGAAAAACGGAGTTTATCTGAACGCTGTCAATAAGGCGAACAACGACATTGAAAGCGAGCATTACTCTCAATGCAGTCCCACTTCTTGCCGAGATACCACAAACGTCGACAATCAGGTAAGCATCGTTCATTGCAAATCGCCATGGAGTCATAAGTCGGTGGAGGAGGCAGCGGGGAGAGGGCGAGAAGAAGAGTCGGGGAAAGGACCAAGATAAGAAGAGAAACAGCGAAGACGTGCATGTCTTCAGATGATTCAATCGAGGAGAGAGAGCCTCTCCTTTCCCATCGACGCGCTTTTATTTACCCAAAACATCGACCCGTCGTCGACGGTTCTAGAGGTGTCAGAGTGTTCAAAAGGCGATTGACACAAGAAAACCAAACGTTTGTGTTGTCTTTTTAAACGTCGAAGAAGCATTTTTATTACAGACAAGACGAGGTCGAACAATGGTTTCAGGCCTCGATCAAACTCTTGGTAGTCGTCTCGAGGTCCTCGCAAGGTAGCGTCTCACACGGGGAGCAGTGACCGAATGGATGGCCATTCCGCTCACCTTCAAGGATGCAGCGCTCGCCGTCGAGGCAATGCACCTTGCCGATTCCACCGCAGGACGTCGGGTCCCAGTTCCACATCTGGCGACGGACCCTTGAGGCCAAACTTGGAGCTGTGAGTAGACAGACGAGAATGAGAACACGGACAAGCATTGCTGACTGAGACGACGTAGAAGAATGAAACCGATGCGAACGTGCTGAATCTGAGATGACTCGATTCCGCGAGCTGAATCACCAGACAGAGACCAGACAAGGACGTGCTTCCCGTTTGCAGCTCGCATTGTGGTGTTCGTGGTGTGCCCGAACATTTACGATACAGAATACAATGACAAAGAAAGAAATCACTTTCTAGGCTATTCAATAGCTTGGTTCCCTCAGCGTGCAAACGCGGACACAAATTGCTTATTTACGAAAATTTATTTCAAAGATTCAGTAGTGGTCATGGTGACCGTGATGATGGTCGTGGTGAGGGGAGAAGTGGCGATGCTCATGATCATGGTTATGGTGGTCCGCGTCGCTGGTGTGATGACCAACGTGACCAACATGGCGACGCTTACGGTCAAAATGGGGGACGCACTGGAGTCGGTCATAGTCGAGGTCATAGAAGCAGAGCTGGCTCTGCCAACAGTCTCCATCGTTCTGACATTCGTCAGCATGGCGACGCTGGCGGATTGTCGCAAGGGAGATGCCGGCAAGGCAGACAAGGACAAGAAGAGGAAGACGGGACATCTTCAGCAGAAACTGAAGGAACGGGCTTCGTGCTACATTTTTAAGCATTTGCTGCAGTTTCAACAACAAAAAGGCGGCATTCCAAGGCTCTTAATGGGCTTCGTTATTGTGCTTTGAGCGTCGATTTTGGGAATGCGAAAAACTGTTTTCCGTCAAAGATGTGTAAGGTGCTAAGATTTCGCTATCTCAAACGGGCGAACTCTTTCCAACGGTGCAAAATGTTCGTTCAGGCTTGAATCGGTGAGTGAATATGATTTCGGTCATCACGCGCCCGGCACCGCTGCATTTCTCCCCAAGTGGCATGAAGAGGCAATTCAGCTAACGCTAACGAGAAACTTTGACAGCCGAGTCACTTGAGCTCGTGGCTATGAAGGAGCTCTTGATTGTGGAGTTTCCAAATTGTAAGCTAGCAAGTTTGCGATGCCACGGTAAACGCTTCAACGAGATTTATTTCCGAGAAATTTTCACGATAGGTTTTGGCCAGTTGATGTGGCTAGCGACATCGTTTGCGTTCACATACAGATACATATTGTGATCAAGGTACCAGTAGCTTTTGCCCAGAGCGCGGGGTAATTATTGCAGAAACCCACCCAATCGCACGAACACGAACACGATCGAGTCAATAAGCTGACCTCCCGTCTCAAAAAATCTCGCAATCAGCTCCCGATGTTTGAGAAGTGCTTTGCACATTACTGCTCAACATTTATTTCTCAAAGAGACGAGAAACTCAGTGATGATCATGGTGATCATGATGGTGATGGTGGTCGTGATGGTCATGGCGACGGGCACGGTGGTGATGGTCGTGCTCATCGTGGTGGTGGTCCGGGACGTGACGACGCTTGCGACTCAACCAATCCTTGCAGGTGTGGTGACCGAGATCTTCGTCGTATTGACACACATCACTACAGCAAGACATCTACCTCTAGGGAGTTGTAGTCTACTTGTGACTTGAGCACAAACTGAATTTGTAGAGCACAA
>JAQIXL010002230.1:0-13857 GCA_034700245.1 Poikilolaimus oxycercus | reverse complement strand
TCTTAGTCAATGTCCAGCGGAACATTGGGCTATCGTCTGGCGATCATCGGCCGGTTTGTCTGAGCTCCTCCTCCTCGGCGAGGGGAGGAGGAGGGAGGAGGAGGAAGAGAAGGTCAGCCAGCAGTCCAGCTCAAAGAGCAAAGCCCAAGTTCTGAAATCTTTTTCGTTCTCTTACGCAGCACTTGCTATCCGTATAAATACGACAAAAGCAAAAAAGATTCCCTGAAGGCCATGACTGACCTCCTCTTCCTGCGCCTCTTCCTCCTCCTCGGTTAGGCGAGGCGAGGAGTACCTCGTGCTTTCTCGTCATGAATCCTCTGTTTTAAGCACGGAGATGGCTTCGTAGAGTAATTCGGGCATGGGGAATCGATTCCCAGCACCCGTTTTACTCAAGAAGCACCGGTTTAGCTGCAGCCGGTCTTAAAAGAAGTTTTGTTCTACTCCCCTCGGCTCCTTGGCTGCAAGTTGTAGACGGTCAAAAGCGAAAATCGCTGATCCCGACGCTACAAAACCACTCCAAAATACTCCAAGCTGCTCGGCTGTACTCGGGAACACGAAAGAGCACGGAAAGAACAAGTTTCGAAACGAGCAAAAGAGAAAACACGGCGCGGGGATCGAACTCGTTTGGTCTCGCGTAGAAGTCAAAGCTCTTCGTCGGCACCCGTCCTTGCTGCCAGCCGGGCTTGAATGAGTCCCGAAAGTCCCGAAAGTCCCGAAAGTCTCGAAAGTCTCGATTTCCCCCATCCAGTTAGGACGCACTCACTGTCCAGGCTGCTCCAGTGCCAGGTGGGCAGGGGCTTCACGGCGTCGACGGCGGCTCGTCCAGGCTCGTCCAGCGCGGCGTTCCCTCTTCCGCGGTGCCGAGGGCGGCGGCGGCTTCCCCCGCATCGTGTGGCGAGGGCGACGGCCGTCGGCGGCTCCTCTTCGGCGGATGATGAGGCAGCGGTGGCGGAGAGCGTCGAACACGACCGGTCCACAAGGACGAATGATGTGAAGCTCCCCCAGTCCTATACTTGAGACGAAATCATAATCACGGTGAAGCCTTGCTTTGTTCTTAGAAACTTTTAGAACACCTGTGGTTTCTCGGACATTTTACTCCCAAAGCCAGGGCGCGTAGATGAATGCGGTCAACAAAAGGAGATTTTTCATCATGCAAATTAGAAGCTTTCTTCGTCCGCATGCTCCTGCCACTCTTGTAGTTCGTCCTCTCTGATGCCGTGAAAGAATCCCGGCACAAGTAGAGCCACCGTGACAAAGATGTTCAAGATTTGAAAGACAGCCATGAGCGTCAAATCGAGTCGACGGAGAACCTTCTGCCATCGCCGCGCACATTCGTCGTTCTGCATTTCGGTGTCTTTCTTTGGAAGCGAATAACTGCCTTGTTGTTTTCGTCAATCTCGTCACCGATCTTCCTCAGAATCTTGAGCACTTGCCGCATTTCAACCGAAGATACGTGCTTTTCGTCAGTCGCCTTATCAGCTTCTTCGAAAGCAGCCTTTAAAGCAAGCGCTGTCGCCGTTCCGTCGCTCGCGCCGCAACATTCACAGAAAAGGAGCCGCCGCAGCCAACTCGGTGGCAAGCTTTGTCTTCGACGCGCCCGCTCATGTACGTAGACGATGATTACTGTGATAGCGATTGCCAGCGTAATGACGAATATCTCGGTTACGACGTATCTGGCTGAAAGCTTTTTTGTGGTGTGTAGTGCTCCGCGTTCAATATTTGTGCATCAATTTCTCTCAAAAAGTTGAGTTCTTACCAAGCAACGGCATGCTCAACGAGGTACGAGGTGTCTGGTCCGCTACCATGCTCAAGATCACTGACATCGCAAGTAGAGTGCCCAAGCCGAACGACACCTATAACCCGTACTGTATTTTGCCAATTTGAGACTAAAGCAAAAAAAAGGAACGTTTGTAAACTAAGCAGAGAGGTGTGGGTTTTGAGAAAGGCAGTTTTTGATGATTGAAAAGTTGACAACCCTTTTACCTTTTCTTCTCGTTCTCCGTTGGAGTCGTGTGGCGCGAACAAGCCGATTAACGAGATCGTCGCGATTAGGAAGGTCGGAATGAGAATGACAATGACGTAGTAGTTGGCGTTACGTTGAATTGCCTGTAATCTTGCCATTAAGTTCCCCAATGAATGCTAACCAAATAGCACGGAAATTCCGTCCATTCGTCCGGAAATTCCTTTGTAACATTATCGCTCACATTCGTGGCAGCGAACTTCAGTACACGCCACTCGGCGTTGGTTTTCTCAACAACACATTTGTTTCTTTAACGAAGTCAACTCACCCAAACTGTGTCGGGTTCTCCACGATGTATAAATTTCAGTTCTTTGCGCTTGTAACGACCTGAGCCCATATAGAAATGGCACAATTGCACATCAAATGGAAAATATTCCAAATTAAAGGTGCAAAAAATATTTACAACCTGAAATTCGAAAGCAACAAGATTGCTGGCGCGAATTCAGCTTTGCCCACCTTTGTGAATTCCGTACTGAGGGTTCCGTTGTTCTGAATTCTCGCATACTGTTCATAGTACGTCTTCACATTTGTGCTGAAAATTCGTAAATTTAGTTTGATATTGCACTTGCCCATAAGCTTCCAGGTCGGGACTCCATATATTTGCTGATAAAATCGAAATATCGGTGATGTTGCTCCAATCCTTCGGATTCCACTTGAAGTAATCATCATGCCACTCCTGAAAATGAAGTCGATAACTATAAGGCGTCCTTTTACCTTTTCAATCGACAGTTGCAATACAAGCTGTTCAGCCGATGGTTCCTTAACTTGTGTTAATAAAACGCTTTGTTGATACGAACATACCACTTTAAGTACGCTTGCGAGAGAAACTCTAAGGTAACATGGCATTGGCTCCTCAACCACGTTTACGGGAAGCGATTCCTTTAGGTAATTGTTATAATTATCGTTAAGGAAGTGTACATAGAGGTCTCGTTCAATATGCTTGGTTTTGTTGGCACTTCCTGAACAAACCCAAAGTTGACGATGAACTTGGAGAAGAAGGGAAGAGTCAAAGTGCACTTACCACTTTCCACGTTGGATGAAAGTAGAAAAAGCACGAAGAAGATGGCCAGCATATTGCCGAAAGGGATGAATAAAATAGCAGCTGTAATGTCTTCACTTCAAAATTCCGCAATGTGGGTGCGCCCTTTACTCAACACTGACATTCGCTAGGCCTAAACTACAACTTTTGACTGGTAAAGAAGTCGCGAGAAGAAACAGGAGAAATGCCGAAGAGTGGAATCGCCGAAAAGGCGTCAGTCAAGATAACCAAACTATCGCGTTTGATGCGACCGAAGGGTGTCCTGAATTCTCTAAAACATCTCTGATTCTTAATGAACATGATGGGTCGATAAAAATCAATCGTAGATGACCGTCCAAGTTTGCCGTCTGCTGAGTGCACGACGCCACACCCGTCTTCCCTTTGAAACCTGCTAGACGAGTTGATCGATCTGTCGTCGGAACGACGATGTTCCAGCCTCTATCCACCTCCACATTGACAAATTATTTGCTGAGAACGGACGGAGACTCAACATTTCACTACACGGCAAGAAGTTCTGCGTAAAAAAGTGAAGGCAATTGCCAACCAACAGACGTACATAGGAGACGTTTGCTGCCGAGCCTTTCATCTATTTCCCGTCACACTGCGAACTCTGATGTGTCCCGCTGCTGCCCGTTAGACTCATTTTTCTCCTTCAGGTTTGAGATGCTTGGAGTCTGACAAGGGGGAGTCTGCGTCTGACCGAGTTCTTCGAGAGATGAAGCCCTTATTGTTAGTAGTGACAGTTCAGCTTGTGGGCGTGATGGGCAACAGCAGAACGCGATATGGGGTGACTGCAAGGCTTTTGGGAATTGCTTTTGATTGGTGGACTACCACGAGACAAAGGACAAGTCCTGCGGTCGATGGGGATTGCTTGGCTGTCACGAAAGAGCTGCTGTCTTCCATTCTTTGCAATCCTAAGGGCGAGAATTTGAAGTCGTTCATCACAAAGGCATTCGAAATGGTCACACAGCGAGGCAGTGGCGCAACAAATCGATTGCGGTGTCTTCGGCCAAACCTGTTGCCCTATCGACACAGGCCGATTTTGCCTGCTTGAAGTCTGATTGGCAGTGTGGCATCTCAAACAACGGACTATCAAGCGCCATTACCCCCTGGTGCGTTCTGAAATGCTTTGTCTGCTTTTTCTTTTCTCAATTAGTTTTGTACTCAAGGCAACGTCAGATGGTACACCTTCTCCGAGTCTGGCAGAGGTTGTTTTCCCAAAAATCGGTAATATTTAGTCCCGGTTTTATTTAGACGATCCAAGAATCAGATTTGTACCGTGTAAAATCGCGTTGGATACGCGGACGTCTCCAGCAGCTGCCCGGACAATTTTCGGGAACCTATTTGCAGCAAGGTAGCTTTCTCACGAAAAAAAACCCATGCCCAGTAACGGAGGTATCAAACACGAGCCTTAGAATGGCTGTTGTAACACTCGCTCCAGTTATCGACTTTCTTGGACTTCAATTCTGGCCGCTTGGAGCCCCGATTGGTCTCTCTTGTGATGCGATCGATGATAATGAGACTCGAGCACAGGTGACAGCTCTTTGAAAGCCACAAATTCTTTGAGTCACAGACAAACAAAGACAACAGTGGATCTTCTTCCAGATTTTTTAATTTCATTTTCACTGGATTTTACTACTTTAATAGCGGAAGAAATTTGTCCGATTATTTGGAAGCGAATTATATCAGGTCTGTGAAAATCAGCAGAACAAAATAACCCGTACTAGTGACAGTAATTCTTCATCTACAAGGTTGACTAACAATGGCAATAACTTCAACGTTAAAGAAAGCTTTCTGATCAACTGTAGCGTACCGGTTGGGAACGAGGTGCGCATTTGATCTTTTTTTCAACGAACATGTAGACTCTAGCAAACATCATGAAGTTTTACGCAACAAACGCCACGGACGAGCAACCGTTGCGGGTATTCAAGAGTAGACGGAAAGTTCTACCCGGTGAAGAAACAGATGAAATCTTCGAGGGCGACGAGGTCGTGCTGCTGTGCGAGCTGCCTCCTCATCCTCATCTGTAAGTGTTTCTTCGGGAGCTATTTTTAAACAATAAACAATTTTTATGTCAAGATGATTACTATCGTGCAAACTTGCAGAAAGGTCTCATGGCAATTCAATGGAAAACCAATTTTTCGAGGCTCGAGGGTGCGTCAGGAAGATTTCAAAGTTTCTGCATTAATTGTGCTCGAGAATGCGAAAAGTAACGAAAGCGGCGAATATGCCTGTATTGCAGCCAATGAAACCATGGAGGAATCTTTCGCTGTGAAAATTTTGGTATTTTTCTTCGTTTACGATCTCCTTGCTCAGATTGTGTCTAGCAAACCGCCTGAGCACTACGGCACAGATCGTCCTATTGCTTTGAGCTTAGGAACTACTGCCGTTTTGTCCTGTCCCTTAAAAGGATATCCTCAGCCGTTGATTCTCTGGTTTGATTTTCTGGGGTCACAGAGAGCTTGATAGGTACAAAGGCGAGGTGTTGTTCGATTCAAAGCCACTGGATTATGAAAGCCGACTAATTATCGAACGAGTAGCAGAAAAACACTTTGGAAATTGGACCTGTGTAGCCGTTAATCGAGCCGGCAATGCCTCAGCCTGTCTAACACTTACGGTAGGTAGCCTTTGAAAAACCTTATATTTGCCTTGATTTCGAAAGACATTTTCGTTAAAAAATTGCACTTAGGCTATTTAATTTTTGTAAATGAAACAAAATCAAAATGGCATTTTAGAGAAACGATAAAGCCCATGAGGATCCACGCAACCTCAAGGCGTCTGCCTATGACGTCTTCGTGAAAGAAGATGCCGAGTTCGTTCTGTGGTTATCATTCGAGACGACGAAAACGAAAGATGATGCTACATGGGAGACGGTCGTTGATTTTATCGGAAAGAATAAGTTTCAGCCAGGGCATTCAAATTTGGAAGCAGAAAAAGAAATGCAAGCCACTATTTCCACCTCGCGAAGCGTGGCAAAAATCGGCGAAACCGACTATTTCAAAGTGGACTTACGTCTAATAGCTAGAAAAGCTTCACTCCTACATTCTGGGCGGTTGGTAAACGTGCAACTAGCGACTTCCACAGATATGGATGGCCACATGATCCATTAGGTGTACAATTGGTCGTCTGGAACGTTTCCGTTCTCCCTCGTATGATTCAAGCGGCGATAGAATTTCGACCGCAAATCGTTTTCGGTGGAAACCGCCTACTTTTAAGTGATGTCAACGCACAGGTTATCTGTGCGGTCAAAGGAAACATGGACACAAGAATTCAGCTTCGAATACGGTACAATAATGATTTTTCAACAAGAAAGAATGTCCAGCCGAAATCGCTGGGTTGCCTGGGAGATTATCGACCCTGACGAACTGACGGAGAAGCATGGAATACAAGGAACATCGCTTGCCTGGCAAGGCCAGCGTCTTTTGGATTCGCATCAGAGGGAATTGCAATGTCTTATTGAACAAGGTGAAATTGTAAGTGAATGGTCAGATTATAATGATTACCAACATGTGCTTTAATTTTCAGAAAACTGGAATCACTGAGCCACTGTTAATATCTCAAATTGCTGAGCCAATTACAAAAATTGATATCTCCAAGCCCACTACGGCGTATCAGAATGAAGGCAAATTGAACATTTTTGAAGGCGACACGGTGCGGCTTTACTGCGACTTCCCACCGTTTTCTCAAATGTTAGTGCTCAGTTGTCAGTCTATCAATCGCTTTAAGTTACACTCCTTTATGGTACCGTGCCAGGCATTTGCTGGACTCGAATGATCCCAGGATTATCGTCCCTGACATTAGCCCTAAAGGTTCGAAACAAAAACTACCGAGTAGTTTTTTTAGAAAAAATAATCAGAACAATGTTTCTTATCGAGAATGTGACACTCGCGGACTCTGGAGAATATTGGTGTCACGTATTCGATGCCACACATCCCGAAATGTTTCTTCAAGATTATTATCCAACTTTTTTCTAGACTTAAACTTGGCAGAGCACTTACGCATGAGCGTCTCTCCTTAAACATTAAGGTATTTTTGCACGCCAAGGTCTAATTATGACTCGCCGAAGGAGTGGTCCCTTGTTGAAGAAAAATGCAAGTAATCACTGATATGAATGTTTAGGTTCGAAAAATCCGAGCTCCAAGTCCTGCGCATACCTTCAGCAATAACACTAGATTAAAATACGGAAGTGACGCAACACTTACGTGCAATCTCACAGGAAATCCTGAGCCTATCGTTGAGTGGCAAGTATTTTCTGAACGGTAAAAAAATTATACAAGCACTCATTGTCAGGTACAAGAACAATTTTACCACGGGAAAACTCGAGCCGTACAAAAACGATGGAATAAATGGCAGTAGCCTGCACCTGCATCGAGTTACTGAGAGCGATCAGGGACTATTTAAATGTGTATCCAGAAATCGCGGCGGAAACGCTGCGCAGGAATTTCAAACAACTGTAAGTTTATCATGTGCAAACTCTGCTTAGGTCATGGATATCCCATCGAACACCGAAATCTATATTGCCGTTGGCTTTTTAATAGTAATTCTTCTTTTTGCGCTTGCCGCATTGGCCTATGCAATCAGACGACGTCGAATATCATTGGTTCTAGAGGTCGCACTAAGAAATCTCCACGAAGAGCTGAATCGACAACCTGATCCGTGCGTTCAATTGTTTGCATTTATGATGAGTTTTTTTCAGAATTCGAGAAGGTGTACTCCTGGACCAACAGCTTGAGTGTCTTTCGTACGACAAAAGTTTCGAAATTTCTGCTGAAGATCTCGAAATCACGAAAGAAAAGGTGGTTTAATATCCTTCGTTTCTCACGTTTTCAGCTTGGCTCAGGAAATTTTGGAGTGGTTCGGGTTGCTTATTTGAAAAAGGAAGAGAACGCAGGAAGCGGAATCGAAATTACAACTAAACTTCAAGTGGCTGTAAAGTATCCTCAAGACGCCCTGGATCTTGTTCAAATCACTTCGTTGACCGACGAACTGAAAATTCTTTCCTCCGTTGGCATCCACGCAAACATTCTGGCTATCATTGGCGCTGTAACAGCGCAATTGCAAACGTGAGCCTTTCTGGAGAATTTGCATCTTTTAGCGGTCAATTGTATGTTGTCACTGAATACTGTCGTAATGGCGATCTTTGGAACTTTCTGCATCAGCTTAGAGACGCTTGTCATTCCACGGAATCAGAGACCCTACCTTTGCGCGGGAACGATATTGAAGAAGAGCTTCTCTCCATTGCGTGGCAAATTGCAAACGGTATGGATTACCTGAGCAAAGTTCCTGTATGCCTTTGCAGATTCAATTAAAATGAGTTTTAGTGCATTCATCGAGACTTGGCCGCCAGGAATGTTCTTCTAACTTCAGAAAACATTGTTCGAATTGCCGACTTTGGTCTCGCCAAGGCTCACAATTACTATCAGATGAAGTCAGAAACTCGACTACCGACAGAATGGCTTGCGTTGGAAACATTTGAGACTTGGAAATTCACCGTGCAGGTTGCCCTTTTTTTTTAGCAGTTACTGCTTTTAGTCCGATATTTGGTCTTTTGGAGTGACTCTCTGGGAAATCTTCACTTTAGGCGACGCGCCTTTTATTGGATACGATTCCTCGCAAATTTACGAGTTCTTGAAGAGGGGCGAGAGACTGAAGCGTCCCAAGCTCTGTTCAGAACTGTAAGCCAGCAGAAAGTTTCAAGTCAAGTTCTAGATATGATGAGCTCATACTTCCATGTTGGTCTGAAGATCCAGCGCTACGTCCAACATTTAAGGACCACCAAAAAGCATTAAGAAGTCATCTGCTGAAGATTAGCAGCGAGGTGAGTGCTTGCAAAATCAAACAAGTTATTCGTTCGCAGCATGTCACTGAATTGGAAGCTGCGTTGTTCGCTGAAGAGCAGCGGATTCGCGATTACGGACGCTGGAGGCTCGAATCATCCAAGGTGGCTAAGGAACTTTCCAATCCTCTAGGAAAAGAACAAAATTCACTTCAAGCAGCGCGAATTAAACAAGCTGAAAACGAAATTTGCCCATCATGATCAAATTGTTATTCTCTCAAAAAGTACGCATGCAATAAAGGTGGCATCGTACGGTACAGCGATCGATGAACAAACAGCGGCCTCGTACCGCTTGCTCAGCTTGAGAGTACTTTGGAGCAGGGCTGCGCGGGCACTAACTTTTTGCTGACCGGGCACCGGGCATCGAGCATTTTGCCCCGGACGCTCTCGCCGGGCACCGGGCACCGGGCAGTTTTTCTCGAAAACGACCGGGCATACCGGGCACCGGGCATCGGGCACCGGGCATGTTTTCTGTACCCAAGATCTTTTAGCCCACATTTCAAAGGTTCACTACCAAAGAGATCCCTTTTGATTGAATCCGCACTGAAAGGTTGCCAAAAAACAGCTACTTTCTAATTCCAATAACCTCTTTTTACCCTTACCAAATGCCCTTCACTTGCCCGGTCTTTGCCGGTGTCAATCGGGCACCGGGCACTGGGCATTTTCCCTCAAAAATGACCGGGCATACCGGGCATCGGGCACCGGGCACCGGGCACTTGCACGGCCCTGCTTTGGAGCCACCTGGAGTCGTCCAGCGCCGTGGACGTGGACGACGTCGTGGTGAGCCTGTCTTCCCCATCGCCATGAGGACGCAACTCGTCTTCGACGCAACTCGTCACTCCGTACCACGCACGAACAACAACAGCGAGGCTTGGCACCCGGCTTTCTCCAAAGGTGTCGCGTTCAGTCAGTCACAAACAAGTCTACAGCTTCGTCAAGAAGTTCCTTGAGGAACAAAACCGTGTGAAGGCCGACATAATGCGACTTCGTGAAGGCAGTGGATAAATCAAGTCGGTGCAACACCGGTCAACCCTTTCCGCCTTTTGTCCGAAGTCAAACAGACAAGTCATCATGCATTGCTTTTGACCCTGTGTTTAGAATTCTCTATGTTGCCTGATGCTGCTGAAAATACTGAAGTGAAGACATTTTACACTTCAACTGATAATTCGACGCTCAAATCTCACTCGAAAGTGTGAATATAGAAAAGACTGAGAGACTGAGAGGAAGGGATTCATTCTCTCCCTTTGCTTGCGCCTTGTCTGCCCTTCTCCAAAACTTGTCGCCTGTCATTTGCTCTCGTCTGTCTCGAGAAGAATGTCGAAGAGGACAAACGAGGAGGAGCCAAGCCGCGGCGGCAAGCGCTTCTGCCCTTCTCTGTCAGCGCCGTCCGTCGCAGCTCCGAAAGGTTTCCTCAACCTTGACAATCCCACAATTGCTTATTTGATGAGCTTCGCGAATGTCCGATACGCTCTTCATGTGGCCAAAACGAGTCGCAGGTTTGTCGCTTTGTCCATCTTGAACGACTGTTTTCAGGCTCTTCAACATCTGCCAGACTCAAAAGGAGAATCAAAAGCTGTGTCTTTCTCGACGCTACGACGTCGTCTTGGTGGAATTCTCCGAGGAACAAACTCCAACATGGAAGGCCAGGCTAAACGACTCGACGATCCTCCGACCCAGAAGGCCCCTTCTAGTGAAGTTCGTCAAGGAGAAGAACGAGGACCCAGACTTCTCCTTTAACCACGGAGAACTAAATCTGCGGCTCACTTTCGACAAGGAAACTGTTCAACGCGATCTGAGGAAGATTTATCAAGAACCTCCGAAGTGGATGGAATGGATCAAGTTTGAGAAGAAGATGCCAACATTGAATTGCTATTTGGAAGGCGGCGACGAGAAGCTCGGAATGTTGGCCATCTTCAACTTTCTTCTCAAACGACTCGCCCTCGATCAACTCTTCATTGAAAATGCTGAAGCAGAAGCTTTCGACCTCTTCACCAATCATCCTTTGTCATCCATCCGTCACCTCCATCTTGCTCCATCAGAGCCGGAGAAGGAGACCGAAGTGCTTCGACTCACACAGGCTTTGGGTAATCTTAAAACTCTGGCTCTTCACAAATTCGATGGCCAACTCTCGCAAAGCTTTTCTGAAGATCCCTCAATCAGAACGCTTCATACCTTCCTGAATTTTTACAACATCAGCGAAGTGGACGTCACTCAAGTGAAGTGGAGGAATTTTATGGGAACGAATATTCTGCATTGCATTCCAGTTGAAGATATCAAGATGATCGCGAAAGAGTGGAAAGAAGATCGTCGAGAAGTTGAATTTTGGCGTTTCCATCACGGCTTTCAGCACGGAATGAATCCATTTTCTATCGACGAAGCAGTCAAGCAAGTCTTTGGAGACTCCATTGAAGAGGAGAAGAAAACGGAGAATGTCTGGGAAGGAGTACTGACAAGCAAATCGAGCAAGAAGATGAAGATCATCGTGGAAAATCAGCTCTTCACCTATCGCATCACAATGACGACTCTTTCCGACTACGAGCAATTGCTCTGGCGTGCATTTGTCTCTGTTTGGTGTAGTGGTTGGGGGGTTTTTAGATTTTAGTTTGTATTGTACTTGTATGTAATTTTTTTGTAAATTCGATAAAATCATGAAAAGTATTGGTATCTTTCCACGAGTTGGCGATCACGGGGCTTCTAGGTATGATGAGATCATTCTTCCATGTTTGTCTGAAGATCCAGCGCTACGTCCAACGTTTAATGACAACCAAAAAGCATTAAGAAGGCATCTTGTGAAGATTAGTAGCGAGGTGCGTGCTTGCAAAATCAATTTAGTTGTTCTCTCAGCATATGTCTGAATTGAAGCAAAGCTGGTTGCCGAAGAGCAGCGGATTCGTCACTACGCCCACTGGAGACTCGCTTCAACAAAAGTGGCCGATGGCTCTCTTTCCGACCCTCAAGCACTTCCGCAAGCAGCACCAAAAATGCACTAAACTTCATATTGCGCAAATTCTCATTATAAAGTGGGAAAGAAGTTTGCTCATGTTGATTGGGCTTATTCTTCACAGAAAACATTTTACTTAACTGAACTCGCTTACACCACACGTCCGTTTGTTTATTTCGTAAACACGTTGGAAAGGCTTAGTTGGTGAAAGTGGGAAACAAGAGTTGGCGACGTCAATGGCCGACAAATTTCGCAACGGAATGGAAAGAAATCGGCGCGAGGTTCATCTGGTCTGTCTTCAAGAAACCAGAAATTGCTCGAACCTACGATGACTCATACGAATTGCGCACTTCCGCTGAAACAGGCACAGATTGACCAATCGCGTCAATAAGAACAGACACATATAAAGCCTCTGTGTCTCTCAATGTAATGCCAGCATTCAGCTTTAAGAAAATTTTTCGCGAACGGGGGGGGGGCGGCGGCGAGTTTTAAGTCTTAAAAGAGACGAGAAAGGGGTTGGGAGAGGGGGACGGGAAGGGGGAAGGCAGCCCACTCCCAGAAATACTAACGGTTTCTTCCTCATGCAAACTTGCAGAGGCGATCAATTGTGATGCTCTGGATGATTGTTCAAAGACTTTATTTACAGTTTTTCTAACTCATGGAAGATGAGCAGCTAAATGTTGAGGCTGGTGAGATCTCGAGGAGAGAAAGGGGAGTGGCCCGTCAAGTGCGCCGTGATCATTCGAGTCACTTCGGTTAGACCTCTTGCGCTGTTTCTATTCGGTCGTTTTCCCCACTTTCCGCTGTCAAACCTTTTTTGGTTTCAGGCAGGAACCGCTTCATGGCTCGTTTCGACGTCCTCATAAAGATCTTCATCGCTGTGGGCGGAGTTGTTGCCTTGCTTCTGAGCATCTTTCTCTTCTTCGCCGTGCATCAAATCGATGAAGGCCACGTTGGCGTCTATTACAGGTGCGAACCTACATAATCGAACTCTGAACAAAGAATTGCTTCTTTGTTTCAGAGGAGGCGCACTACTTGAGGAAATCTCTCCTCCCGGCTTCCACTTCTGTCTACCTTTTGTGACGACCGTCCACCAAGTCCTCGTCACCATTCAAACAGACGAAGTCAAGAACGTGCCTTGTGGCACCAGCGGTGGTGTTATGATCTATTTTGATCGAATTGAGGTATGGATGCATTTCTTTGTGAAGCAGAATGTTCAGGTGGTGAACATTCTAACAACGCCGGCCGTCTATAAAGTTGTCAAGAACTACACGGTAGACTACGATCAGCCTCTGATCTTCAACAAAGTTCACCACGAAGTGAACCAGTTCTGCTCTTCTCACAGTCTCCAAGAAGTCTACATCGATCTCTTTGACACGATCGACGAAAGCATCCAGAAGGCTTTACAGTCGGAGCTCACAAGGATGGCTCCAGGGCTCTATGTGCAATCGGTTCGAGTAACAAAGCCTCGTATTCCCGAAGAAATCGCCCACAAATATGAGCAGATGGAGGCCGAAAAGACCAAGCTTCTTGTTTCTATTCAAACGCAGAAAGTTGTGGAAAAGGAAGCGGAAACGGCCAGAAAGAAGGCCGTAATCGAAGCCGAGGCCATTGCTCAAGTAGCAGCCGTCAACCTGCAAAAGATGATCGCCGAAAAAGAAGCCGATAAGAAGATCCGCGCCATTGAAGACTTGGCCTTCTTCGATCGTGAGAAGGTTCATGCTGAAGCAGCTCTTCTTGCGAAAGCGAAAGAAGCCGAAGGCAATCTGAAGCTCTTCACCAAGTTGGTCAATCTTGTTTGATGAAAGCCATTTTAGGGAGTATCTCGAGAAGCAGCGAATCGAAGCGATGGCCAACAATCAGAAGATCTACTACGGTTCCGACATCCCAAAGGTCTTCCTACAGCATCCATCGAAGTGATCCTGTTGACTGTATCTGCCGCCGTCAGGAACTTATCATGAGAATGAGCCGAAAAATTATCGCGAGTTTATGGGCGAACTTCGAGTTCGCGATAACGAGGG
>JAQIXL010002229.1:0-13857 GCA_034700245.1 Poikilolaimus oxycercus | reverse complement strand
AAACGACTATGGTTGCTGTGAAAATCTGGACGAGGAGCCTCGCACAAAGTTGATGATTTTTGAAGGCAACGACGAAAGATAGATCAAAGTGAATTATTGGCTGCGTAGCAAAATCCCGCGCTTAAGCAACTGTGGCCGGCTCGGCCGGCCCCCCCCCCCCTCCTTGTTACCGTATTTAGTTACCGTATTTTAACCGACGCGCGCGCGAATTAGGCGCGCGCGCCCAAATTAAAAATATTTTGCTTATTTTCTACTTTATGCTTTTTACGGCGTTTTCACTTCTTAACGCTGCTGTTTTCTTGGCGGCAAACGATTTCCCGACCCCGAAGACCCTATTTCGACCCTTCTTCCCTCTCTTCGCGAACGAAAACCTTGACAACCGCTGGACGGACAAACGGACGAAGCGTTTTATATATAGTAAGGATTACTGTGAATCTGGTTCAGAGATTCTTCGTTGTGTATTTGTTTACTGGAAGTCTCGGGGGGTTGATTTCTGTTTCTCGATCTTTGTGTCACAGTGTCATGTCTCTCGTTGTCGTGGCGCAGAGTTCGAATTATGACGCGTGTTAATTCCCTCGAGAACTAAGCACAGTTTTGAGAATTACTGGTTATCTTACAGATCCATGTTTCCCGTAGCTCAGACGCCGTACATTGGATGCGAAATCAGCCTTATATCGCGTCTCGACATTCGCTACGTTGGCATTCTTTATTCCGTCGACATCACCGACTCGACCATTGCTCTTTCCGCAGGTGGCGTCCTCTTTACGTTTCGTTGTTAATCGCAGTTTTCAGTGCGTTCGTTTGGCACAGAGGACCGCCCCTCAGCAAACCCAGTGGCACCGCGCAGCGAGATCTACGAGTATATCGTTTTCAAGGCAGGCGACATCAAGGACCTTGTCATTTGCGACACCAAGCCAAAGGTTCTAGCATGTTGTGCGGGTAACGCTTCAGACTACGGTGAACCATGGTCTCGCTTATGATCCGGCGATTGTGTCTGTGTCTGCACGTCACGTCAATGGCGCTGCTCCATCAGCTATCGATGCTTTAGTCACTTCACGTCCTCAGATGCGTATGTTGGCATGTTGCTTCAATGCTTTGCGTTTAGACAACATATTCGGAGAAAAGTCGCCTTCTCGTGACACCCATCCTCGTCCGAGACGCTCCTCCAAGTCCGGAGTGCCGCAGGTAGTATTGTTAGGCGTTCTTAACTATCTGCAGTCGCACGAAAAGCTTCATTTCGAAACAGATTACGATTTCGAGAAGGCCAACGAGCAGTTTCAAGAAACTCTGGAAGATCTGGAGAAGCTAACAGTGGAGGACAAAGAAATTGATGGAGAAGAGAAGAAAGGCGATGCGAAGGAGAAGAAGGAGGTAGAGAAAGAAGTTTTCTACGACAAAAACTCGTCGTTCTTCGATCGCATTTCGTGCGAGTCGCTTGAGAAGCACGATGGTCACGCTCTGAGGAAGAATTGGCGCAAGGTCTGCACTTATCGAAATTTGAGCTGTGAATCACGAAATTTAATGTGCATATTGAGTTTTATTCTTTTAGGAACGCGAGATCAACCAGGAGACTTTCGGACACCAGGCAGTGCGTGCCTTGATGCGTCGCGGCGGACGATTTTCTTACAATCGTGGAGGTTTGTTATTTTGGCTGTAGAAAACAAGCGCTTAGGTTATGCTGGCTACTACCGAAACCACAGCAACCAATTCAATTACAATGGAGGCTACAACCCGCGCTACCCTCAGTATCGCAGGAACAACTACTTCCGCCAGCCGCCGCCTACGCGAGAGCCGAAGATCGAGAGTGATCAGTAAGAGACATGAGACTTTCTCCTCGAGATTCTTTTCACTCACAAAGTTCGTTGTTCATGTTTCTGTTTCTCACTGTACATCATTCAGCTCTGGAAAAGGCTCCCAGATATTCTAGTCCTCTCCAGAGTTGCCGTTTTCCCATCCGAGTTTAGACGATGAAATTCTAGTGACTCGGATTTCTCGATTCTTCCTTTTTCCGTAGTCTTGAGTCTGTCTCCTTGCTGATCTCGTTTCGCCTTTTTCCCGGTCTAGAATTGCCGACTTATAAAAGACTCCGACTGATGTATTCAAACAAATCTCATTTTGGGCATTCAGGAAATACAAAGAATAAGTCCAGTAGTGAGTTAAAGAATGCTGAGGTCGTCCAGACGCTTCTCTTGGACGCCGAATGTGAGCTGACGACCGTGTTCGTCGAAATTCTCTGGCTTGAATTCCATTCTCAAACTTCGATCGCTCTGAGAGTCTTTTGGAAGAATTTTGGAATCTCTTTTCCACAAGTTCTCTTTGTTTTCCAACTGAAAGCTAAGAGAATAAGAGGGGCGCTGAAACCTTTTGGGCAGCCGAGGCGGACAAGTTCACTCCGGTAGGCGCTCTCTTAAGAATCGACTTTTTGTCGGCTGTGTGAGGTCGGCGGCTGATGCCTGGAAAGACTTTCACCGGACGTCGACGTCGACGCCTCTCTTCATCTTCGTCGTCGTCATCTTCCTCCCCTTCATCTTCATGGGCTTCATCTGCAGAATCTGCTGGATTCTTTGATGTCTTACCAGAACTCCAAGATTTTGGAGGTTTCGATCTTCTCTTCTTTGAAAGCGAAGGGCCTTCGTCACCGGACCCATCGCTGTCTGACAGAATAAGTTCTCTTTAGAAAACAACCTCTGTTTTTAGTGTTGCGTCTTTTGTAACGCCGCTGAGGAACATGACCGCTCTTCTTGAGTAGTTTCTTGTTCTGAGAAGGCATTTGGAAGGAGAAAGGTTCTTACCCAGTTCTGGATAAGTCTCAATGGTCCGAACTGCTCGACCAGAATGCCACTCGTAGCTATCTCACGTTGTTCCTGGAGCCTTATTAGTGTTCTTAAAGGTCAAACCTCAGGCAAAGAGAGAATCTCTGGATGATTGGGGATTGTGGCACAGAACTCCCGATAAGCGTCGAGTTCCACCAAGTCTGGTGTCCTGGAAGTTTGTCGTGACGAAGAAGAAGGAGCATTATCACCAATGATCTTTGATCCAGCGGACCAGATGAAGTTTGAGACGTCGACTCACGACGTCGAGATTGGTTCGCGGCTCGCAGATGTGGGCGTGTGCCGGCTCGTCGGGGTCTGTCACTACTCGGCCATCCTTCACGAAACTGAAAGAGTCTTCCCTTTACTTCCAGTTCTACCAGGTTGCAATGTGCTTCGCCTTTGTCCTTTGACGCATTCCGATGCAGAATGTGCAACTGAAAAGGAAACATTTGGTGTTTGCATTAGGAGACGAACCCGTATTGAGCACGATCGCCAGGAGAAATGCAGTTCCAGTTGTAGACGCAGTCGGGGAAGAGACGTGAGGGTGTCTCCAACACCGAGTACTCACCCTCCAAGACTCTCTCTCTCTTTGTCACTCTGGCTTACGGTAATGCCGATGACGAAATGCGCTTTGCCGAAGTCGCCATCCTGGAAACGACGCGAGTCCTTCACTTCAACAGGCTTTGTGGAGGAGAGACGCTTTGCCGGCTTCTTCGGAGACTTCTTTGGAGAAGGCGGGGGAGGTGACGGCGGCTCTTGTTTAGCAATCTCGCGCTTCTCCTGAAATGGCGTCAGAGGAGGTAGATTGAAGACACAAGCACAAGACCTGAATTCTCTCAGAGAGTCTCTTGCGGACGCGTGATCCACGTCCATTGAGGGTTTGGTAGATTCGACGGAAGAAGTCCTCCACCTCAGCCTGAACATCTTTGATATGAAGTCTCCCCTCCACCTCAGTGAAGCTCTTCAACTCGTCTGAATCCGCAAATTCCTCAAGAAACTTATGCGCGTATTCCTTGAAGGGTGCGTCCACGTCTCTGAAGGATAGAAGTCTGGACGGGGGAGAGGGACTCACCCGTTGTTCTCGTACTCGCGAGTGAGACGGAACCAGACGCGAATGGCAAGCTGCTCGGAATAGGGCTTCGGCACACAGCGATGTGGCTCCTTCGGACAATCAGGGTTGTCTCGAATTCGTCCACCAATCACTCGTCTAGACAGAGTGGTTAGAACTTGTGGCAGATTGCTTACACATCCACACGAGGACGACCTTGTTGACGAGAGTAGGAGCAGCCTGTACATCTGAAAGATGATATCTTGCTTTGACGCTCTTCAGAGAAGGAGGATGAGAATGAAAAGGGGAGACTCACTCAAAGTAAAGGACTTTCTTTGTCTGAGCGAGGCCCTCGGAGAACTTCTGACTTGTCGACCAGAGATAGAGTGAACCCGGGAAGAGAACACTCCGCGTCTCGAGCACGGAGAGTTGGCCCTGGGGATTTGTCTCGCCAAGTTTCTCGTTGGACTCACCTGTCGGGACTCGACCAACGTGGCGGGGCCAAAGTCCTCAAGGACTTCTTCTTCTGGGTCTTGCTTCAGCTCTTCTTCCTCCAAGTGCTCATTCTTCACCGCGTTGTTCTCCATCTGAAAACTGAAGAAGTGAAGATAAGCAAGAAGAAGGAAGAGAATGACAGCTCTGCAAGAGCAACTCAGAGTGCCGAGGATGTGCAGCAACGGTGACCCGCGCACAATTATCACTTCGACTATCGAATGAGAGGGCGCAATCGATCTCACCTCTCTCTTTTCAGGACCTTGTTTTGCACATCGTGATAGAGTGCGACTTTGCTCGAATCAAGAAGAGATCACCTTCCTCTAACACACTTTCTGTTCAGACAAGTCTTGAGGAGAACAACAATGTCTTTATCTTCGAGACCCATAAATACTGAGAGAACAATATAGCATACATGGTAACTATGGATACATTTTGAACAATCAGACTCTGGAAACAACGATAAAGAGATGTACATTTCACTTCTTGCCAACAAGTTCGGTGTCCTTCACTCCGAGCTTCTTCAACTTGGCGTGCGACTGCAAGAACAAGATTTGAACAGCTATGAGGAGAACCTTGGTGTGGACAGCCTGATCGTCGGCAGTGACGACGCGTGCACGGAAAGCACGAATGTAGGCCTCCTTCGCTTCTTCCTTTCGTCCAAGGCGATCCAGCGTCTCAGCCAAGTAAAATGTATTCTGACTATAGAAGCCCGGCTAAACAAGAGAATTCCACTGAGAGAGAGAATTTTTACTTGAAGTTTCTCAGCCTTCTCAAAGTGATAGAGCGCGTCTTCATAGGTAGACGTCGGTGGCGTATCGAAGAAGGCCTTAGCGGCGTATCTCTGGTAAGAGGGCATATCAGCGAAGGTAAAGTGCCAAGCACCTAAAAATAAAAAGCATAACATGCATTCTTTGAAAGAAAAGAATGATTTACCGAGAATATGCCAGGTAGTGGGATCGTTATTGCGGATCTCAAGCGCCCTCTCCAAGTGATTCCTCACATGATAAGAGTTCTGGATTTGGGCCTTCGAGCCTTGAACTTCCCCGACGTAGTTCAGAATGATCGCGAACCTGAATGTAACTCCGGAAAGTGAGAACGACCAACCATTTGTGAGCGCCGAAGCTTCCAGCAGCAGGCTCAAATTCAAGAGCTCGAAGAGCGATCCTGTGAGATTCCAAGAACAGCTCTTCACGCTGCTTCTTGTCCTTGCTCAGCTTCGCCTTCTCGCACAACACACGTGCAAGGCGCCACAATAGCTCCGTGTTCTCACTCGTCTCGTAACTGAATATACCGTAAGGTAATGATGCAATCATCAAACCGTCGAAGAATTCCATAAGCATTGTCAATCAAGTAACCGTCGTAGAGAGTGTCCACTTCCTTGAGCACCGCCTCAAGATTCGGGTCCGTCTTCGCAGCTACAGTGCACGTTGTGTGATAAGAAGGAACACTAAGATACCTCGAATCTCGATGGGTACCTCTTCTCTCGACTTGCTCACCAGTGAAACTGCTAGACCGGTGCCAACAGTTCCGACGATCACGTTGAACACTTTCCCGCTTTCCTTGCCGGAAGGACCATCTCGGGGCGGGCCTTCCTTCTCTAGGCAGCGTTTGAAGAAAATAGAAATGCTCACTATTGGATAGACGAGTTGGACGGGGAGCCGCTCGCTTAGCCGTCGAATAACCGACTCGGGGATTTCTTGCATAGTGTCGACTCGCCGAGATGGCAGCCGCACGGACACTCGACATGACCTGCAGAGACCCTTCTATCAGTAGGGGATAAAAGGGTCGAAGGGAACACCAAGAGAAGCACTTGTACAGGCTGGCACCGTCCCACAATCACACCCAGTCAGCAAGAGGCACCAATTTATACTGCTAACGCAAGACTCATGGGCATAAGTCAGCAGTTTATAAACATTCGAGGGCGAGGAACAGTGAAAAAATGACTAAAAGCGTAATGAAACAGAGCCAAGAGCGATTCACAAAGCAATGAGACAAGATGGTGCAAGATGGTGAAAGTCGAATTCATCGACGTACCTGCATCATCGTTGGAGGAGTAGAAGGGAAGCGTCAAGACGAAGAGACCACGAAGCAACAAAGTGATAAGATCGTAGTGGAGGATGAAGCAAGAACAAGATTGTAGCGACGCGGACTAGACTACGAAGTACGAGGGCAAAATTTCGGCTTCGCGCGCGCCGTGGGTCCCGAAGCGCGCGTGCGAGGGGCGGGTCTCTGCGCGTTGCACTCGTTGGGGAGCGCCGCTGCGGCGGCCACAGCCAGCGTGTGACCAGCTGAGCCGTCACCCTCCGCATCGAGTCTTCCTCCTCCCCCACCTGGACGAAGGCTCTGACCACGCAGGCCTGTTCCAGTGTCTCTCCTCCTCGCCCGCCCCCTTTCCTCCTTCGAGTCTTTGAGGGTTTGATTTTTGGCCGGGTCCTCTCCAATGAATCCAAGATGCAAAGGAAGGAACTTGATCGACGGAATCGCGTGACTCAAGGCTTCACGTGGGGGTTCTCTTGCACGTGCCTCACTTGTCAGCCCCAACACTCAAAATCAAAGGGCCTTTCACTAGTTCCACAAAGTGCATCGACCGCCATGTTTTTCACTCCGTGAAATGTCAACGTTGTAAATCGCAGCGTGTGTCTTCGGAACGTGACTTTGCACATTCTGTCGAAGGCGCCCTTCGAGTCTTCTTCATGTGTTCATCGGCATCGTCTTCTCTCTTGCAGTTCTGCTTTATCACTGCCAAGATCGACGAGACGTCGTCGATCGATCTCCTTCTCGCTCGGCGACCATGGCGAGAACGAATCTGAGTATGGCGCACATTGCTGCCTGCAGTGTCACCGAGGACGATGAGGACTTCAGCGACTCGGTAGCCTTAACCTCCCACTCCAACTTCTTTCCTAAGGACTCGAGTCAACATTCGGGAGGACCAACACCTCGACCCGTCTTCAAGGACTCGCACGCCGTTTTCGTAAAACGAATGCAAAAACTCTATCCATATGTGGATCAGAAGGCACGTCCTCATGTCCATCGAGTCCTTGTTTCAGAAGCAACCGTTGCCAAGCAGCTGGAACAGCGACGACAAGAATGACATTCTCGGCATCGCCGAGATGGGTCTTCGTGTTTACTTCAAGGGTTTATCATTGTTTTGTTAGTGACCGTCGCAAGCCTCAGGGAAGACAAGCAAGGACCCGGCGTCAATTCGTGCCGACCACCCGATTCCAATCAGATGCGGTGTTTACTACTTCGAAGTGAAGGTCATCAAAGGCCAGGAAGGGTAAGATTTCATCATTGAAGGGCAACCCTTCCAGGTGTATGGGCATTGGTCTCTGTGAACGCAATGTCAGTCTCACACGTCTACCAGGTCCGTCGTGAGACTTCTTTGAAGAAGAGAGATGAATTCAGGATGGGACCGTTACTCTTACGGCTACCATGGTGATGATGGACACTTCTTCTCCTTCTCGGGCAATGGAGACACTTATGGTCCGACGTTCACGAGTGGCGACGTGGTCGGCTGTGGTATCGATCTCATCAATCGACACATTTTCTTCACCAAAAATGGCAAACATTTGGGTCCGTGCTTGTCTTGCCGGTTATTTTGACGATTCAGGATTGGCAGCAAGAGAGGTGGAGCGCGTGGATGAGCTCTTCCCAACCGTGGGTCTACAAACTACGGGTGAAATGGTCGAAGCCAACTTTGGACAACGACCATTCGTCTTCGATATCCAATCTGAGATCAAAGTAAGAAGGCCCTCTTCAATGAATGTTCAGGCTGTTCGAGAGAACATGTACAAGTTGTTCCTGGAGATCGATTTGCCGCCTGAGAAGACGAACTGGTTCAATCGGTAGGAGGGCGCGTGCTAGGGTGAGGGGTGAATGTGGCGCCGCTTGCAGGGCCGTCGCTTCTTTCCTCTCTCACTCCGGTTTCCCGAAGGCCCTCGCTGCTTTCAACAACGAGACCAAGACACAATACGCCCAGCCCAATGAACTTGTTGAGACGCGAGGCAGTGAGTGGCTTGTTTCAATTACAGAAATGTCCCTTTGAAGAAATCAAGACTCTAGTCTTGAATCGTCGATTCGCGGAAGTGATTCGAGTCTTAGACGAAATCTATCCGAGTCTTCTATCCTCGAATCGTGAACTTAACCTCGTCCTCCATTGTCAGCAGTTCGTCGACATGGCCCTTGATCTTGCCAAACAAGTGAGAGAACTCCCTGGTTTCCACTTCTTCCAGGAAGCAAAGACGGCGCAGGCCGCCGGACCAAGCAGCGCAGGTGCTGGTTCTTCAGGAGGTGCGGGTTCCACACGCGGGGGTCCTTCTTTGGAGGCGCTCAGCCAGCAAACGGTCAATCCTCACAAGCGTCGCGGCAGTCGAAGTATGAATTCCTAGAAGTGTAGAAGTACTTTTGTTCTAGCAGATAGTGAAACAAGACGAGGAAGTGGATCTACAGCAGCGGCAGTGGCCGAAGAAGTGGAATATCCCGAGGGCGCAGAGGGCGACAACGAGAGAGACGAAGTAAGCTGTCCATTCTGAGACTGTCACGTGTGAGTTGCTCATGCAGGTTGACGAAGAGCCGGCACGGCGACGTCGCACGCCTCATTCACGTCGTCTTCCTGGTCGTCCAGACAGTTCCACGAGTAGCAATGGAGCCGCGGCGAGCAGCTCGCATGTTCAAGACATCGTCATGGAAGAGGCTGAGAATGGAGAGCCGCGTAATGGCAATGCTGGTGACTCACACTGTCCGCTTCTGAATCTTGTGAGCCAGGTCCTTCACATAGAAATGGTGCTGAGCACAATGGAAAGTGCAAGAATGGAACATCTGCGCCGGCTGCCGACACTTCCACTTTCATCGTCTCGGAAGAAGACGATGAAGATGGTCTGCTTGATAGTCCTGGAGTAATGTTGTAGATATTCTCGACGCTCCCCTCTCCCCGCTGGATGCTAAGGCAACCGCTGAGTCGCACTCCTTCTACTCGACAGCTGAGATGGCTGGATATGAGAAGTACGAGGTGCTGCGGGCCTTTGGCCAGAAGGTCCACGAGATCCAGCGTCAGATCAACCGAGTACCAAAAGAGCTCAAGCAATATGTGAATGTAAGTCATCTCATTTCATTCAAGAGAGCCGTGTAGGAGGCGTTGTCGATGATCTGCGTGAGTGACGTGGCATCCATTGAGCAAAGCACTCTTCGCTCCACGGGCCATGTCGAAACTTTGGCTGCTGCTGTCAACACGGCCATTCGTGGTTTGCTCGCTTGCTCTTATTGACATCTCCCACTCAGAGTTCAACAATGAGCCGGCGCTCTCCGAGGTGTCGAAGCGCTTCATGCTGGCTCGCGATCTCCGCAAGGGTCTCGTCGACTCGCGAGTTCTCGGCGGTCTCTTCGCCGAGCCAGACTTGATGATCTTCGGCGGCGAGCCGATTCCCGTCACGGAGACTGTCCAGCACCAAGGCATCTTCTAGTCGTCTCTTGTCTTCAAGTATTGCCAAGGTCTCACACTCGACCTTCTCTTTTTGTTTCTCTTCGTGTCTTTGAGGTTTTGCGGGCAGAGTTGGCACCAACTGGGGATTCGAGCACCGATTCAATACGAAAAATTAATTCTTCCCAGGGAGCTAGGACAACGAGGAATAAGCCTTACATCCCCCTCACATCAGAATGTTTCGCCGTGGCTTTCAGTCGCAGTGCTACATTTTGTGACCTTCTCAATTCGCCATTTTCATTTCTTTATTTCTCTCAATAAGTACGATTCAGGGGACTTGAGCGTCTTACACTCACAAAAATGGTTCTTTTGGGTAATTCTACTTCATCTTTCACAAATGGCTCGAAGATGCGTTTTAGAAACACGATTGCTAAAGAAGATTTTTGGTCTGTGTGCCGCGTTGTATGAACAATAAATTGATTGTGCATTTAATGAATTCGGCCTTCCACAAGTTCTCCTCTACGCGGCATATCTTGGGCAATCTTCAGAAGGCAGAGTAATTGCGTTCTTGAAGATGGGTGATGCTGCACCGTCGGGGTCGGATCTGTATGCAGACAAGTTCATTCTCGCTCCCATGGTGAGAGCGGGCAGAACACCACTAAGGTAACAAGCGTCTTTTTTTTTCTTTACATCATCTTTTTCAGACTTCAAGCACTGGACTACGGCGCAGATTTGGTTTACACAGAGGAAATCATCGATCAGAAGTTGCTCTCTTGCAAGAGAAAAGTCAACGGTTTCTTTCTTTCTCTTTTGTAATGCATGATTTCAGAGTCTCTTGATACAATTGATTACTCGATTCTTGATGAAGTGGTTTTGAGAGTTTGTCCAAGAAGGGAAAGCTCGAGATGCGTTCTACAGATTGGCACTAATGACGGTCCTCGGGCTGCTGAGTTGGCTCATTTCATGTAAGCTTCTATTGTGTTGAAACATGGTTGTTCAGAGGAACGGATGTGGCAGCTATCGACGTGAACATGGGCTGTCCAAAGCCGTTCTCTGTTATGGGCAACATGGGAGCCGCTTTGCTGAAGCAGACGGACAAGGTCAAAGAGGTACCGCGATGTCTTCTTTTCACTCTTTGCCCTAGATTCTCACATCTCTCGTCGCAGCATCAAAAGTTCCAGTGTCATGCAAGATCCGTCTTCTCAATAATGTGAGCTATTTTTCTTCGACTATTGTCATCAGCCATCGGACACACTCGCCTTGGTAAAGGAGATCGAGAAATGCGGGGTGGCTGCACTCGGCGTGCATGGAAGACGACGAGACGAGAGGGATGGCGACGCCGTGAGAACCGAGGAAATCCGCGAGGTCGTAAGGAACATCAATGTGCCTGTCATCGCCAAGTGAGAAAGATTGCTTTCTTTTCATTTTCTTGTTTAGTGGCTACTCGAGTATTACGAAAGAACCAGCTGATTTGATGCGTTATCTAGAGGCAACAGAAGCGAGCTCGCTCATGATAGCTAGGAAGGCGCTGACGAATCCTTCAATATTTCGCAAAGATGAAGCTCTGAACACAATGGAAGAGGAGATACACGACTTCCTAAAACTTGTGAGTCTCTTTTGAACCTCGGCTTATGCTGCTAGGCTATCGAGTACGATGAGAACTACACAATGACGAAGTATGTGGTGCAGAGAATGCTCGGAGGTGAACAGGTTGGAAGACGCCTTCCCTCAGTTCCATAACTTTCACTTTCAGGAGTTTGATCCTCGCGGTCGAGCAACGGTCTTGGCCTCGAGTGTGACAGAAATTGCGAGAGCGTGGAGTCAAGAAGAGTGGCTGGACGAATGTCGACGTCGAAGAAGGAAGAGGAAGGTCATCGAGGAGAGCGATGATGGCGTTCAGTTCATCGATCTCACTTTCCCTCCGTGAGTAGTCTTGCTGTTGAGAGTTGGGTTGAGTTGTAGAAAGCGACTGAAAGACGCGAAAGTTTCTCCTAAATGTGTGCTGAACACGCTTTGTGACGAGAAGAATGTGCAGAGACCCGTCTATTCGGTGGTAAGTGACGTTACTAAAGTTCTGAGGGGAGTTTTGTTTAGACGATGCGTCCAATGGACCGACGATACGAAGCTATCATCGACGTTTTCGGCAAGAAGTTTTCGTCTCGAATTGGACAAGTGAACAAGAAGATGGCCGAACAAGTCGCCGCTCTTGCTGCCCTCGTCGGCCTCGATGAAAGGAAGAGACTCTTTGGAGAGTGGGAAGACCTCTAACTGTCTCTTCAGTTGTTGTTGTTTAACGGTGGATGTTATTGTTGTTGTTCATAAGAAACGGGTAATAGAAGTGTGCCTATGGCAGTGTTTTGCATAGAGTGTAATCAAGTTGAAATGTATGAATATGATCAGAGCTCTTTCGTACAGTATTTCGCACACCGAGCGGCTTGACAATCTGCAAGGTGAGTCTTCATCTAGAGAGCGGGAAGGAGTAGATGTGGACTGGTGCGTGGCTGCTCGCCGTCTCGGCCGTCGTCTTCACGGCTCTCCTCTGTGGTGGCGGCAAGAAGAAGGAGGCTGACCAGGGTGAGCCTCGCTCTGCCTTGCCCCACTCGTACAGCACTGCCCGCGGCTCCGCCGAAGGAGGACGGCGGTGCGCCCTCGACAGCCGCCGCCTCGACAACACCGGCGGCGGACGCCGTTGCCTGAGTCGTCGCCCTGTCTTCTCTCGAGAATCTCGAGCTTTCCCGCCAAGCATAAACCTTGAAACTGCGAATCTTTTGCCAGGTTTTGCGAGCCGAACAAGATAGAATCCAAGTTCCCAACGGAGAACCACATGACAGCCTGCGTCAAGCGAAATTCGCGCGTGACGTCGTGGCGAAATTCACATCTGCTTGAGCTGCTTTTTCTCGAATTTACTTAATATCTTCATTTTCTTTGCCTCGTTAGCGTTTTGGAGCGTTTTGTGAACGAAAGTTGGAAGTAGGGATGCGACTAACACCGCAAAGTGGTTGTGCACGTGAGCCTGTCAGTGTTGAGGTAGAAAAAAGGAGAGATCTAAGTTGCGTAATGTTGCGTCGGCATTAGTTTCTCGCTTTCTTGCGAAACTGTCAATTTCTGCGTTAACTGACATGCCTAGCTACTACATAATTTTAGGTCAATATGCCACCGAAGCCAGGCGGTTCATCTCGTGGACGAAACAAGAAATTCGGTCACAAAGTTCGTCCTCTTTTTGTGTTACAAGGCTGCAGGGTGGTCATAAGCAATTTACGAACGAGGACGAAATTTTGAAAGACAACGAGGATATTCGAAAGCAGAAGACAGAGGAGAGCGATAGTGAAGAGGAAAGCTCGGACAGCGACGCGGAGAAGGTCGTTAGAGTAAGTTTTGGAATTTCACCGTTCAAAAGTTTCGCTCTGTTCTGTAGGGTGTGGAAGGTCTCATGAAGACAGCGAACCCGAATGCCGTCCAGGCTCGCCAGAAGAAGTTGAAGACCCTCACATTTGAAGAGGAAGAAGACGAGGATGCTCCTAAAGCGCCACAGGTAATTCTTTTGTTTTGATGACGGTCTTGTTAGGCCATGAACCGCAAGGAACGTGAGGCGATCGAGGCCGAGAGGAAGAAGGCAGAATACCAGAAGAGACATGCCCGCGGAGAAACCGATGAGGCAAAGGCGGATATGGCGCGCCTCCAGAAGATTCGGGCCGAGAGAGAAGAGGCGGCGAAAAAAGCTGCGGAAGCAAAAGCGTCGAAAGAAAAGCCTTCGAAGTGAGAGGTCCGGCGACGCAGCAGCTCAATCTCTAACCCGATCGCCCAACGCCCGTCCCTCATTTTCACTTGGAATCTCGGCTTAGGCGATGTTCCCATACGAGTCCCATCCTTTCCTTCTCGGGACTTAGCTTTCGCTGGCATACCGGTGACCACAAATATTTATTTTTTTAATCCCACGAACAATTCTGTGTATAATGCGTCAATCTGCTCGAATTTCTCACACTCAAGTGTCTGTTCTTTGTGCTGTTGATAGGGTTCCGAACCGAACCGAACCGAAAACCGAAAAAACCGGTTTTAACCGATTTTTTTTGAAAACCGATAAACCG